>BDMB01000005.1:2574217-2626381 GCA_016859785.1 Macrotyloma uniflorum
ATTTATATATATATATATATATAAAAGAATAAATTAAATTATTAAAAATAAAATAAAAAATCATAAATCAATTTACTATCAATCTAACTTAAACTTATTTAACGTTAAATGAGTGAAAATCATTTTGATTCACAATAAAAATCAAAACTGAAACCTATAATGAATCAAATTGATTCTGACATTAAAATCACCTCCACAAAATATATTAACATAGATATATAATTTTATTATCAAGGTTCAATTTAATACCTGATTTATTATATGAAAAAAATATTAATTTGTCATTTAAAAATAAATTAATGTATTTTATACAATAATCAATAAAATTAATAATATGAAGATTATTAAAATGTTTAATAGTTATTAATTTTATTTCATAAGTTTATACTTCGTTAATTACACATACAGAAAAACAAAGATTTATTTATAGTAAACATGTGGATTGTTTTTTTCCTTGTGTATAAAAATTGACCAGTAGGTAGTCATAAAAATAATAAATAGAGTTCTATATTAAAGCCTTCGATCACACATATACTTTGATGCTTTAAATATTGTCCATTTAATCAAAATTAAAATTTTACTTCAATAATTTGTAAAATAAAAATTTACCTTAAAAATCAGCAAAAGTGTTCTGATAAAAAAAAATACCAAAAATATTTAAGAAATTACATTTAAACATTATCCTTTAATTAATAATATAAAATTTGTTGATAATATATTTACATAATTTTTCAAAATTACCTTTAAATTGGAATTCTGTTCTCTTAATTTTTTCACCTAATAAATTAATACATCTTTGCTTAATATATAGTTGTCAACTTAAGATTAGTATTATAAAAAAAAAATCAAGATAAACTTTTTAAAATGTTTTCACAAAAAGCACTAAAGGAAGTATGTTGAATCCTTTTCATACCTTCAGGACTACATACTCATTCAGTAATCAGAGTGTAGTTATTGAGTTCAAAAAATTGAACTACACAACTACATTATGATGCTAACAGGTCCGTAAGTGTGAAAGACTTGATTGGTGGATCCCCATTGACAATTCTCCCACTAACCAAAAGCAAGATATGTCAGACTCTTACATTTTAACTCAAATTAGAATAGACAACACCAAATCTAATCCCACAGCATAGGAGGCAATTAGAAGATGCAGGAGGAAAAGAAACAAAATAAAAGTCGTCTAAAGAACAAAATCTGACAGGTTGTATGGCTTCACTTAACAAAATGCAAAGATTTCCCTCACCCTCACCCGTCTAGGGGCCTATATAACTTCAAAGTTAGGCTGCAAATGCTTGGTTCACATGCTTTTACATTTATGCATGGAATTTCAAGAGGCACGAATGGTAGTATATGCTAATCTAACAAAACCTGCATATGGTACGATATTGTATGAGGTATTATAATGTTGCTCTGAAATGGTATAGGACATGAAAAAATGGCTCATTATACTGGGCAAATATCATTATTAGGATCACTTTTTCCCGATGGAAACTCCTCCCAACCAGCTCCATTGGCATCAGTTCCGGCAAAGAGAAAACTTCTCTAAAAGCTAAAGGAAATGTAAACATAATTTATAATTTTGAAAATTGAAGTTCCAGCCTTTCCTCATGTAGTCAGAACCTCTTCCCTACATAAGTTGGTATAACATATTTAGCATGTTTTTTTCCTAATAAATTATGAAGTTAATACGAGTCTATAACAATCAAAGGTAAGAAATAAAAAAAAAAGTAACGGGGCAGACTCCTGAGACACAATACTTTTCATAGAATCATTCACAAGCTAGATCTTGAGGTTTTCAAACACATGTTCGCTTTGCTGCCTCCAAATATATGATTCTAATGGATGTGGATACTGCAGGTTGCCTCCTCCTTCTAGGGAGACAGAGAGACTAGACATGATAAGCATTAGCAGACAGTATGTTTTCATATGAAGACGAAGTGTATTCACATAGAGAAAAATAGATTGTTTTCAGTGAAAAGGGAAGAACTAAGTAGATAGGAATTGTTGGAGACAATAAAATGAACAACTAAAAGATATAAATATTACAGCTCTAAATTAAGTGTAAATTTGACAGATACAGCGTCTCATAAGCAGTGTAGTCCCATCTCTAGAGTGCAAAAGATGACGAAGCTAATTCCTCAGGTGTCACAGGATTATGCAGCTGCACTCACAAGCAAATGTAGGATAAAGTAAAGCTTAAAACACCTTGGCAGTAAACATTAATTTTCCTCTTTTTAATATCTTTCGAGTCATTTGAATGAATTTATTTGTTATATGCTACTATTAGATGCAACGAATGGGAGGTAGACACAATAATTGACAAGCAACAAAGCAGAATCAATTAAATAGAAGTCTCTTCGTTCATCAACAGTTTATTTACTTTAAAATTTTGAATAAATTTGCTGAAATCCAAAGGCAGCGCATGAAGAAGGATCAGGATTTTTGCTTCTGGAGGTGCATTTTCTACCTAACCTTCCACGCGTAAGAGACGAAGCAAGTAATACATAGGCTAGTTTGTGTCTCCTAAGTCCTAACATGCAAAAAATTTAAGTTTTTAAACAGAGAGGACAAAGTTCTACAATCGGAAATTAAGAGACTAAGATATGTGTCTGGACACTGCTTTGAGATAATCAGGTGGACACATTCCAAGTCCAAGCCTCCAAAAATGATATCCAACAAGCATAATCCCCTTAACG
Organism: Macrotyloma uniflorum; assembly: GCA_016859785.1. Classification (NCBI taxonomy): domain Eukaryota; kingdom Viridiplantae; phylum Streptophyta; class Magnoliopsida; order Fabales; family Fabaceae; genus Macrotyloma; species Macrotyloma uniflorum. The sequence goes on from BDMB01000005.1 coordinate 2,576,917, forward strand.
TCTACACAAGTTACAACTCAACAAGATTTAGGCTAACAATCATAATTAATTTATAGATTAACATTGAGTGATTGGAGACAAAGTGTTGAATAATAACTACTATTTTTGCAGTAGACCTCATAAGTTCATAACATACAATCAAGAAGCAATTTCCCACATATATGGCAAGCAAATACACACACCCTCAATTTACCAATGCATAATGAAGAAAAACAACACTAACAAATTCATCATTGTGTAAATAGTAAATACCGAGTTTTAATCTAACTAAAATTTCCAATAACTAAATCAAACAACCGCACTTCCATAGTGATTCAGAAAGGACTTACAGCTTTTGCAACAGAAAGCCAATGAAAAGCTCGGAACAATTCATCGTTATGGGAAGGAACGTAGTCGTGGTTCCAATAGGTTATGTCTTGAAACGTTGCTTTAGTGTCCCAAGAATTCGAGTTTTGTTTAGGCGAAGTTTTCTTAGCCAAAACGAAACCTACAGAGCCACGCGCAGGAACAGAAAACATTCATTCATTTGCATCAATTGTTCTCAACAGCAAGAACAATTGAATTTAACATATAAATATAACACACACAGAGAGAATGAGATACCAGAGTAACCGTCAGGAATTTGGAGAGTGGTTCCCTGGAGTAACCTTCCTCTGAAATGCGCTTCTTGTAATGGCAAACCTTCATCGGCGAAGCCGTTGTGTTTAGGTTTGAAGTAGTGGGAAACGGAGGCGGGACCGTCGTGCTTGACGCAGCAGGGGAGTTGATGAACGCGGCCGCTCAGATCCTCTCCATGTGGCTTAACATTTACGGTGGTGTTTTCCATTTCGGCCTTTGCTCTTCCAATCACACCGTTGGGTTCCGTCGCTGGAGGTACAACACTGGAAGCGCGTATTTTGGTTTTGCCTCCAAAATCGAACCCCAATTCTTAATTAACATTCTTTCTTTCCCTCGCCCTTTTCCCTCCTTTTTTATATCCTCCCAAACCAAACAGGACTTAAACAAAATTAATTAACGATACTTTACTTCGAGAAAATGAAATGGGGTGAGTCAAAAAATAAAAAAATAATAATTAACAAGCTGCAGTGAAATCTGAAACTAGAATATATTTAAAATTAAGATACAAATAATTTTAATATACTGAAACAAAGTTTGAATAAGTTGACTTTGTTATATCTTGGGAAGTGATTCAAATTGAATCAATCTTACCTCAATTGAATTAGTAGTGGTTGCGTAATTGGAGTGATTGGTTAAAACTTTGATATATTTTTGAAAATGAGAAAATCTAAACAAATATAGTACAAAATTAAATTAAAAAAAATTATAATTCATAGATAAAATAAAACAATAAAAAATAAGTCTTTTATATTTAATTTTAAAATAAATAGATCCTTTCTCATTAAATTAAATATTTTTTCATTTTCTTTTACATTTTTTTCTTCTTTCAACCTTTATACTTCCTTTTCTTTGTATTTTCATTTTCTATTCTAAACATAAATTAAATAACTAAATCCTCGTGTCCGGCTACGCATTCCCTGGAAAAACCTCACTTCTGTCACATTTAAAAGGAAAAAAAAAAAGGAAATAATTTTTTGAAAAAATCCAAACCCCGAGATACCTTGCTATTCAATTATTTACGATGGTAATCGACCTTATAGGGCATGTCCATAAATAAATATCAAGGTGCATAAAATAAATTCTGCTTTTGCACAATATAAGAACATTCTCTACATAGCACTGACTACAGAATTGCAGTTTCAACACTTGTTTCACGTGATCAGGTTAAAACAGCATCCCAGCAAGGGAATGCATTTTACGTAATTCGGGTGATAGTAGGATTGATAAAATGTGCCTCTTTGAGTCACTATTACGCATTCTAAATATATTGTACAGTCCTAAAATCCATTTGCGTGCAAATGACTTTACAAAAGGAATAGAACATGGTAGAATACATAACAAGCATAAAAATAGTCCGTTGAAAGTTCCACTCTTCGTATCCTTTTCTGAAACTCAAGCCGCCAAAAGGTAGAAACTCTGAATGTTATTGTCTTGTCAATATGGCTACTGCTTCCCATTCTAAACTACATATCACATCCTGCATAGTAGTCATATAACATCAAAAGGTAGAAACTCTGAATGTTATTGTCTTCTCTTTCTACCATTTTTATTTTATTAATTTTAACACAAAAAAACATTTAAAATGCATTTATTTCTCCATTTGAAAGCTCCTTGGAAGTCAATCCAAAGATTTGGTCTTCACACTTTCCTTGCAACCAAGGATTAGTGTGACAACGAAGAAACAAGCACACTTGATCTGTTTTAAGAGCTAAAAAGCAACATCAAAATCATTCCCTCATAGTAGTAAATGCAAACAATATTAGCTGTTGCCACTTACCGATGGATTATGTTGATCAATATCAAAACTATTGATGGCACAAGGTTCAGCCAGAAGCTCAACAGGTTCCTTATCTATACAATAAGACATCAGAGAAGCACCAAATCAATCCCACCATTTTAGTTGAGTTAAAAGCTGTTTGATTTCAAAAAATGCTAGCTTTTACTTTCAATTGCAAAAATGTCACTTCATTTACTGTTTTATGTAAAAATATTAGAAAAAAAAAATGAAAATAAGGTGATATTTTTGTAATAAAAAACAAATATAAGTAATGAAAACCAGAAAATATAATCCAAAATAAAGAGTTTCTAAATTTTCTGGTTACACTAACTTGTAAACAGACAATATAAAATTGCACTTTAACATGTTGCAAATTGCAATGAACATATATACCTTGCTCAATCACAGCGAGAATTCCATCCTCAGAGCAGATCATGGAAGGTAAGATCCGGGTTGATGAAGTGTTTGATTTTATGCAACGGTCATACTGAACCTCCCAAACCTCACTTTCAGATATTGACTGGACCATACTGTTGCCAGCCCCAGTCCCAGCCCCTGCACCAGAAAGTATAATTGGTTGTTGCTGCCACCTAAGATCCCAGGCAAAAACAGTACCCAAGGAGCCACCAGCCTGAGTATATATTATAATCCCAGAAATGTCAGCATCAAACAAGAAAAATCAGTAAGCACTTCTAAGGCTCCAAACCATCAGTTTGATTTATTAAAATCTGATACAAGATATCAACTATCATTCATTCTTTTATTCATTTATGTCAAAGCGGTTGTTAGTGCAGAAGTGAAAAGCAGATAACACCTCCCATAATGTCATTAAACCGTCCTTAAATTTTGTTAAATCACACATAAAGCACATTAACAACACAATCATAGAAGTGCATTTTAGTTGTCCTGGCATTATGCCACATTCATATTTTTCAACTTGAGCAGGCTAATACTTGTTTCATTCAACTAGTAGTCTACAGATGAACATAAAGAAACTACAGAAAACAATTATCCAATCACGCGATAACACTTCGGCACAGTTGCAGCATTAGCCATCAACGGGAAAAAGAAAAAAAACTCAAACCATGCTCCCAGCTCTTTACAAGAACATTCACAAAGAGGCATATATTTGTTATCTTATGATCTTATCCACGAATAACAAGTGAATTACACGCATCTTACCAGACAAGTGTGCTTTCGTGATGGTTGAATGTCAATAGAGTGCACAATCCCTGAACTCAATTTTTTATCCCTGCAAACATAATTACGTAGCAACCATCAAGCAGATTTCTGACAAATCATAATAAATTTCTTTCTGTATATCATCACACATACACACACACACATCTACCCAGCGTTGAACTAGTAATATTTGGAATTCAGATAATGTCATGCAATTCAAGAAAGAAACGGCACCCATTTTCAAATCACTAGTGATATAAATGCGCTTCCACTGCCGCAACATTTTTCTCTTACCAGTTACCCTTAAACTGAGAAACCGGTCCTCCCGGTTTCCGTTGGTCCCACCACTGAAGGCTGAAGCCGTACCCACCGGTGGCGAACTCCATTGGCGAGGCCCACTTCACCGCCGTGTACGACACCAAGCCGCCACTATCAAACAACCTGCGGTAACTCAAATTGGAATCCCCAACGCCAACCAAATTGACGTTCCCATCCTCCCCGACGGTGACGCACTCGACTCCACCGTCCATTAGGTCGACCGAAGAAGCGGGGACGGAATGCAGCGCGCCCTCAGGAATCGATACCTCGGAGTCGAGTGCGGCATATGAGGAATCGGCGTAGAGGAAGTGGAGAGAGCCGGAGGTGGTGGAAGCGACGATGAGGGGCTTCTGAAGGAAGTGCGAGGTCTTGAGAGAGGAAATTCGGGAAGGCAAGGACCAGGAGAATTGGGGTTGGAAGGAGAAGGGGTTTGGGGTGAGAGAGTGGATTTGGATGGAGGAAGCATCGGAATCGAAGTCGAATAGAGCGAGAACTGCGAATCGATCAAATGGAGATAGTTGAGGAAGCCAACGAACTGCGTCTACGTATTTGTGTTGGGGGAACCTGTGTATTGCCGTAGCTGCCATTGCCAGGGTTTCTCTGCAACTACAACAATTCAACGCAGATTCAAAACCCAAACCGGTGGCAAATTGTTTGTTATGACCTATGTATCCCTCAGCTTTAGTTTTTTTCAAGATAAATGAATTGAAAATTTTCGACAAAAATTAAGAAATATAATTAATATTTTATAGTTTATATTTTATAAAACTATTATTATTTATTTTTAATATATTTTTTGTCTTTTATATTAATTATTTCTTTCACTTATTTTTATTTTTTATTTTTCTACTACACCATGACATAAAAGTTATTTGATATTTTGTTGATATTGTAAAATAGTAATTTTTTTTCAAATTTCAAATAAAATTAAACGGAAATGTATTTTACAAGTTTCACTTACTCATAATTTTATAATATTTAATAATTTTAATTTAAATATATGATAAAAAAAATGATAGAAAACTACATTTTTTTATTGACAAAAAATACTTACATGGTCATAGATCGAAAAAAAATTAAGGTAAGTTTCTCATATACTAACAACTTGTTGCAGTTTAAATGTCATAAACAAAATTAATATAATAAAAAACAATTATTAATTAGTTTATCTCTTAATTATATTTATTTTTTAGTTTCTGAACTACAAAAACTGGTCAAGGAGAGGAAAAATATTTAATACTTAATTAATTTATTGTAAAATAATAACAACAAAATAGGATAACTTTTTCAACATAAAATAAAATGAGAAAAAAATAACCAAATATAATTAGTCACTTTCTCTGAAAAAGAAAACTACAGATTAAGTGAAAATTGTTGAGTGGCTTATAATTTCCGTTGGTAAGATTCCTGTAGTTTGGTAAGATCACATATGTGTTTAGGTGACTAAACTAACAAAACTTGTTTGTTGTGAAGGCCAGTGGATAAGAGGAAATGGTGGTTACTGGAATGAGGTGTGGTGTTTTGGGCCTCAATTATTGTGTTCCTGCGAGAAAAATTGGAAGAAGATTTGGAACAACGTTGGCTGAAAGGAAGGATTTTGACGAGAATGGTAAGTCCCAACAGAGACCCTATTCTCCTCTGAGGATTTCCAGGTCAATTCTAGCTCGCGGTGCCATTGGGGTGTTTGGATTGGGGTTCGTCGATGCTGGGTTAGTTAATTACTATGCTTTCTTTTCTTTCCAGTTGAGTTTGTCGAAAGTTTTGTTGATTCATGGTAACGGACAAACGTTGTTTCAGGTACAGCGGTGACTGGTCCAGAATCGGAGTGATAACACCGCAGAATGAGGAATTGCTTAAGGTTGCAGCTTTTCTCGTTGTTCCCTTGTGTATTTTTCTAATTTTTTTTCTGCCCACCGAGCCTAATTCTTGAATCTTTCAACGGAAGGAATTGTGAGTTTGGTTGAAAATCTTGTATACGTGGAATCAATGGATTGCGATTGTCGATCTAAGTCTCAGATCATACTTAGATATGACTAGGAGTGAAGTTGTATTTGAGTGAGATCCTTCAACGCCAATCTACTAACTTTGTACTCATTTGATGCTTTTCCGATTAACTGCAATGGAAAGTGAACTAGCACGATCAAACATGCTAAAAGTATCTAAGAAATATTAGAAAATATTAGAAATACGTTTTGAATAATCACTAGGGAGTTGGTGGGTGTTGTTGTATTAGTTCCTAGATTAAAGAAAATTTTCAAAATGCCTTTAAAGTTAGACTTCGTCTAATGTTAATGTCTATGCTTATGTAACATTATATCAAGGATAGAAGTTTAGGGATCAAATATAAAAATTGGGGTTGGTTTAAAAAATATATAATACTAATTTTTATTTAAAATATTTATAAATATATTTTTTTAAAACTATTAAATTTAATTTAGCCATTTAACACTAAATATTAAGAGGCTTCTGTCATTTAGGAGAAAAGAAGCTGCCCCTTTGAGATAATAGGAAGTTCCGTACCTGGTCTTATGGATGTCAGGTCTGAAGTTTTTGAGCCATGATTGTCATCCTCAGGTTTTTACGAAGGAAGGTAAGGATTCGCTTTCAATTTATCTTTGTTCTTCAAATCAAAATTATTTACTCATGCATTTTAATTATATATAAATAAATATTTGTCATGGCTAACTATAATAATATTAATAATAATAAATAATTATATTTATTTTACAAACTAAAAATGCTTAAAAATTTAATCTTCACCTTATTTCTCTTTTATTTATTTTTAACCAAACAATTTATATTTCTTTTTTTTTTTCCTCTTTCTTTCATCTTTAACAAACATAGCATATACCCTAAAAGTAAACATGCCAAAGTTATGCATTTTAACGTGAACTAAAACGCCTATTTCTTGTCGCCTTCTACGCACCCTGTCCAAAGGGAGGCGAGATACTGAAATTGCGGGTGCTTAAAACATACAACATTCTTCACAGTACCCGTATTACTTACTAACTTGGTCTTAAGATCTTTTCTGTTGAGATCACATTTTCTATCTGACGATTCCAATGAATAAGTTGTAAAAAAAAAAAAACAGAATTGCTAAAACACAACATCACTGCTACTCTGCTGATTTAACAGAAAAAGTTTAACACTCTCATCTCTCTCACAACTACCCACCCATTCCCCACTCCAATCATAATGCAATTCATGCAATAGGAAAACAGATATAATGTATCTCTCAAGTTTTTTAAGACACCTATTTATTAATTGGCTAATACGCACAAGTAGGTGATCCCAGTCGGAAATCCAATATAACTAGTGTGGCAACACTATGGGCAAGTGCGCCAAGAACAACAAAGACATGAAAAATCTGATGGCTGTGCCCTGCGATATCAAATGCTCCTGGCTTCCATCGTTCTGGTATTCTAGAAACATAAAATCCAGCTCCAGTGGCATATAGAATGGCCATAGCAAGCTCATATCCAAGCGCAACAAATATATGGGGCTGGCCCCAATACAGGGCAACAGCATGAGCTGCGGGAATTACCCCTGAAAAGCCCATACAGAGGAATAAGGTGGCCCTGAGGGGTCGGAACCGAGGGGTAGAAAGTGAAGGTGCAAGTAGGGTAATAATGGCAAGGACTCCAAGTACAGATATTGACGCCAAATAGAATAGCCTTGCATAAGGATTGCAGAAGAAAGCATAGTAAATTGGAGCAAAGAAGGAACAGACAATCATAAGAGAAATGCCAGCATAATCTAGACGCCAGAAAAATAGGTTAAAGTCTTTGGAGTGGCAGGCCAGAAGATGAGAAAGAGAACTGCAAGCTAGGCAGCCCATTCCTCCAGCTAAGAAAATGAACCACGGCCATCGAGGAATTGTTTCCACCCCAGATCCTCTCATCTCACCAAGGATGGATGGATCTATAACTTGTCTAAAATGCAAATCCTGAAAAACAAAACAGAACCAAAAGCAAATTGATAGAACAGCTAATAAGTTCTAAAGAAGTGATGTTTAGATAATGTAAAAAATCTCATTGCAAAATAAGTGAAGCCAAATTGTAATCCTAGTAGTCTGTTAATTATTGATTCCTATTTTGTTCTCCTATTTTTTCTGAGATTATAGTTCTGGATTTTAAAAAATTCATAATTTTGATATAATTCTAAATTCTTGCACATGTTTATCTCTTTTATTTTATTTAGTTAATTAAATTATTTCTAGTAGTATTTTAAATGAATATATTAGATTTAACCTATTTAACTGAACCAAAAATAAAAAATAAAAAGTATGCAAAATTACAGTTTCTTAAATCAAGAAGTTACTAGAAGAAAATGATAGTTAGGAATTGATGATGTTATTTTTCAATCAAAATTTGAATTTTCTCAGTAAATTAAATAATTTTAGTAAATACATCTTATAATAGGGTGAGCCTTTAAATTTGATTGAAGAAGAAAGCAATCATATATATAGGATTTGTCTTAAATGTTATTCTACAATTTATTTTACCAATCTTAAAATTTTATAAAAATATTAAAAACAAGTAAATGTATTTAATGTTAAACATAAAAAAAAAAATACTTAATCCTACCTTAAATAGGAAGATTAAAAAAAATGGTTTAGGAAGATTGAGTTAAAGAGATTAAGATTAAAATTTTACCTTAACAATTTTTATTAATATTTTTCATACAAACTTTTATTACAACTTATCAAATAAAACTCTAAATTCTAATTAAAAAGAACACTAGAAGCACACAAGTATAACTACGTGAGTTTTGCTCAATTAATAGTATATAATATTTTACCTATGGTGTAATGAGTAACAACATAATAAATTTTACTCATTTTCAATATTAAATATTTTCCTTTTTTATTTCCTAGTGACAACTTTTAACTAATTTATTTTATATCATTATTTTATCAAACAATAAATTCAAGTTAATTGGTTTTGCAAAAAGTATACTAGATTAATAATCACTGTCCCTATTCAACAATATTATTATATGAAATAACAAATTTAAAATAAATTTAAAAAAACATTACCAGGAAAGTGTCACTCTCATAGCCATGCATCTTCGCCGCCGTAGTCGACAACCCGTACGCCGTGGAGGATCTGGCCGTTCCATCTCACATTCACACAACATCAGTTTATTCATTCACTCATTCTCTTTCATACGGAACAACACTATACAAAAACATCAAAACGATGTGTCGATCCTGCGTTTAGCATACCTGAGCCAATTCCAGAGCTGTGTGGTGGTGCTCATCCAGGCCAACACAGCAAATATGAAAAAGCCTCCTACATGCCTGCAGTCACCACGTTCAAACAATTAAGCATCAAGCAAGTGAAATAATCGCACTAAAATTGAAATGTTTGAGGAAAGAGTGTGAAATTAAATCAGTCACTTACGTCCAAATGTTTAGGGTTTCGTTGTGCCAAGCGAAGATGCTCCAGGAGGCATCCTTGACGGGCCACTCGGAGCGATAATAATCCAATATGAACTCGTTGTCCTTTAAGTATTCCGGCAGTTCCTCGAACTTCACCAATCGCCGTTCGAATCGTTTGGATTTGGCCGTTGTGATTCCGCTATTTTTTTTGTTACTGCTTCGACTAAGGCTTTTCATCTTACTCTTGCTGGCGAGTTTTAGCTGTGGCAGATCTATTCAACACTTTGCCCCCTTCACAAGCACTTACAGTACATATCTTAATTCTGCAATATCTTGCACATAAAACCAGGGTAAAAGAAATTGATTTATAAAGTTTTCTAGTTTCTAGAATAAACTATAGTTAATTATTTATTTATTTAAAAAAGGTAAAATTACAAAAATCATTATTCAAATTAAATAATTTAACTAATTAAATTCTTATTTCATCCAAATAAATTTGATAACAAATTAATGGTAGAATTAAAAATATCTATTATTTAAATGGTGAAAAAATATAATTGATTAAAAATATGAAGATTAAAACATATATTTTCAACTAAATAAACTAAAATTAGTTATTAAAATCATGAAATCAAAATTGTTTTATATTAAATTCAGACATAAAAAAGTATCAACTGTTATTACATTTAATATTTGAAATATTAAAAATGGATTGAAAATATATTTAATAAATATTAAGAAAATGTAATCTTTTTATTCTAAAAGAATATTTGGTAAGGCTGCATTATCATAATTTATTGTCATGAAAAGTATTTCAACGCGTAAATACAAATTGTTGTCAAAATAAACACGCGTGATTCTTTATTCTGACTAACTTTTGAATAAATTAAAAATTTATAAAAACAAAATTATATTATTAACTTATTGATAGAATAAATAAAGTCAAACATAAATCACAATATTTTTAAAAATCAAATCAAGTTTTAATAATCAAGCACACATAAAATCTGGTCAAGTGTGTTTTTAATTATTCTTGCCAGACTCAATTTAATTAATTTATCTTGTTAGAAATTATTTATTTAAGCTAATAATATCACTTTCATTTTAATTTTATGTTTGTTCAAAATTATCCTTAAAATTAAATGATATATATATATATATTAATTATTTAAGTTGAATTTAAAAGAAAAGAGTGATTTAATTTTTCTTAATATATTTATGTTTGGATGTTATGCTTATTATACATAGTCAGAGTTATCATATTTAAAAAATATGATCTGTTTATAGGTTTAACAATTTTATGTTTTTTTTTTAAATGATATTATATTTTGAAATGATGTGAAATATATATTTTTAATATACTAAAATTTACTAATTATCCATAATGTTAATATATATTACCATATATATTATATTTGTTTCGCAAATAAAATCTCTATCGCAATCAATTTATTAAGCCTGACCACAATTTTCACTTACCAGTCTCTATTTATATATATTACCATATTGATTATTTTAATTAATTTTATTTAAGAGTATTATATCTTAAAAATATTTATATTTAATTATCAATTAAATACACAATAAAGTAATGAAAATAATTTTTCACATTATTTAAATGATTATTTTCAAAAAAGAAAAAATGCATTATTCATACAAACATAGATAATAAACTTATCTTTGCATATTCACAGAGAAAAAAAATATATTTTACAATTATTATCTTTGTTAATTTTTTCTACACAAACTAAAAAAAATAAATAAATATGTTTTTAAAATAACTTTACTAAAATAACACCACTTCCTATAGAATGCAATAATGTATCGAGATAAAAAAAATTAATTTGAAAAAAATAATAATGACAAAATTAATATTTCATTGAAAATTGAAAACATTAATTAATTTTATTTTTTTAATAGATTAAAACTGTTATTATTTTAAAACGGATAAAACAGTTTAATGATTGATGGAATTTTACCTATAGTTCAAAATAAAAGTACACATTATGGACTTAGACCTAAATCCAAAACGGGCTCACTGAGGTAGGTTATGTGGTATTGGGCTTCTTCTTACTGAGCTTGAAGCTCTAACAAGCTTTCTTTTTGGGCTTTACTTGAGGGGGGTTTGCATTTTTTGGTCTTTTGTTTGTTTGAACTTTGATTGTTTTTTTGAGTTAATATTTTCACTATTAATAATTAATTTAATAAAAAAAATATAGTATTATATTATTCCACAGATGAAATAACCAAGGTGATATTCTTGTTTTGCTTTGATTTGTTAATTTTTTTCGTATTAGATTAACCTATTTTAAAATATAAAGTGTTATTTTTAATTGTGACTTTAAAAATTGTAGTAAAAAAAATATTTTGACGCATATTTGAAACACCTAATTAACTTATAATAAAATAGACAAATAATGAAAATTTTAATATTGTAATCATGGTGTCATCAATTTGAGGTTTTACAAAGAGGTTGAAGAAGTAGAAGAAATGTAAAGTATGTGAAGAAGGTTTAAAGTTAAGAGAATGTGGAATAATATATATTAGATTAATAAAAAAGAAAATTTATTTGATTAAGAAGATTGAGTAATGGTGAAGAAGATGGGAAAGAAGAAGAAGTTGAGAGTGGTAAATGGGTTGTTTGGTGTTAGGTGTAATTTAGGTGATGATGAGTGAGAGTGGGAGTGAGAGTGAGAGTGAGGGTTTGAAAATGAGGAATGGTTTGCTTACCAAATTTCTACTAAACACCGGTGGATGCATGACTAATTAATGCACATCTTTTTTGGGTGCTAAAACTGCATATGTGCTTTACTCATTAACAATTCAGTGTGCAAAATGCATGGCACTCTCCATCCACCATATATAAGAAGCAAAATAGTAACTTTCTTCAACCATGATCAAATTCTTAGGTCCCCACCAACATTAAAGTGTGTGGAAAGCAAGCAATTTCAGAAATGGTGGAAAAGGAGGGCACCCCTAAACCCAAAAACTGCATCACCCTTTTAATCCATCACATGGGGTAGTTACACCTACATGGTAACATGGGGCAATTCCTCAGTGTTAAATTCCATGTCTAAGGGGACAACATTAGGTAACTTAATTAGTACTATATTATATTTCACTTTTCTCTTTCAAAAACTAAATGGTTCAACCACATGTGCATCTTGATAATTAGGTGTAACAACGCATGCATTCTTCAACATTATTCTCTCTAGCTAAGCTATATATTCACCAGCTAATCACTTTAAACATATAATTCTAATTAAACACCAAAGTCAAACTTAATCTTCCCAAGCTTTTATTTAGAGTACCATCATCATTTTTCTTCAAGTGCCCATTTATGCATGACTTAACTGAAATTATAAACACTCAAATATAATTAAGACAATAAAACTACAATCTTTGAATAATTTTAAGTAATGTACCATTAAAATTGTTATATGCGTTTGCTAAAAAAAACAAAGTTGACCCTGAAAAAAAAACACTTTACTTTAAGCCAATGTATCACACACTTTTGAAGAGTAATCTTAGCACATCACAAATAGATATTTTGAAACTAAAATCTCTCATAAATATCTAAATATTCACCCTTAAGCTACTTTTTTTAATACCTATTGTATTTAAAGTCTAATATATTATCAAATTATGTCAAACTTTGAGGCTTGTGTATTTCTTCTATCTTCAAGTAGGAGTTAAAAGATTAATTTTTTGAACATACCAATATGTTTTTTAACAGATATCTTTTCCATAGGTATAAATTAGAAATTAAAGGCGTGATGATTATGCAGATATATATACAAAGTTGAAAGTTAATTATGGGCTAATTACATCAGATAATTCTAATAAGGTATTTAAAACTAGATTCTTCATATCCAATTAAAAGATGACAGAGAAAGCACCTGATGATATACACGGGGGAATATATTTATTAGGTATGAAAATAATGTAAACCGAAAATAACTGTTAATAAGGTAGAAAACAAAGGATAAACTTACTATAATGAAAAAATAGTGATATGAAAACGTATTGAAAGGTACATCACATGCAGAAAGTGGGAGTGAAGACAAGAGGGAAAGAATTTAACATAGAGCCGATTTTACAGACGGCCAGAAACATCCATCTTTGAGCCGGCTATCCCCATGATTGCCAGCACAAACTATTCTAACCCCATCCTTTACCCCCATTCCTTTATAAACAAACCCTCTTCACTTTAATCACTACTTCTATTTCATATTCATATTCACATTCACACACATTTTTATATATATATAAACTCATTTTCTATCTATGCAATGCACTATTAATATCATCAGCATCCATCCCTCCATCTATATCTTATTCTTCTTTTCTCATGCATGGTGCAACCTTTTCCATGGCCAAAAAATCACACTCACAGCTTCGAACCCAGAAAAACAATGCAGGCACAATTGGCAATGATCTTAATGTAACCAACACAGTCCCGACCAAGGTCAAACGAACCAGGAGAAGTGTCCCTAGAGACTCCCCTCCTCAACGCAGCTCCATATACCGAGGAGTCACTAGGTTAATATACATCTTCAATCTCAACTCAAGTCTTCAATTCATCTTTTTTCTCTTGTTAAACTTATAATTAGCTAATTTAACTTAATGGGTGTTCACCATCATCAGGCACCGATGGACTGGTCGATACGAAGCTCATTTGTGGGACAAGCATTGCTGGAATGAAACACAGAACAAGAAAGGACGACAAGGTTTCATGCTTTTCAAATAGTTATATATATGTATAAATTTGAATATTTGATGAACTTAGCTGATATTTTTACTTTAATTTACTTCCATGTGGTGTTCTCAATCATGTGGGGGTTCTTCACATGTATACAACTGCTTCAGTCTACCTTGGTACGTATGTTGGATTATGTATTGATTATAAAAGAATCATCATGTTCAACTAAGGTTATAAGATGTATATATTCAGGTGCTTATGACAATGAAGAGGCAGCAGCACATGCTTATGATCTAGCAGCACTTAAATACTGGGGTCAAGATACCATTCTTAATTTTCCGGTACTTAATTATAGTCTAACTTTATACTGCACTTTTTGTTCATCTATGTATGTGGTTTTTCACATTATGTATATATGCATCGTGCGTATGAAATAATTTAGAACAAAACACACTAAATTTGTCTTTCAATTGTAGTTATCAAACTACTTGAACGAACTGAAAGAAATGGAGGGTCAATCACGGGAGGAGTATATTGGATCACTGAGGAGGTAAATCTCTAGCAAGCTTCTTTTACGGTAATGAACAAGTTTTTCACAGAAAAGTATGCCTTATACACGCAAGGTTTTGTTCAATATTAAATTGCAGGAAAAGCAGTGGTTTCTCTCGAGGGATTTCTAAATACAGAGGGGTTGCAAGGTTTATATATATATCTATCTATACTATATGCATATACGATATCACATTTACTCTTCGAAATCAACAATACACCAGTCTCGTAGGAAGCATCTAATTATAATTAAATCAAATTTTCGTGACTTGCTTTTTTATGATCAGACATCACCATAATGGAAGGTGGGAGGCTCGAATTGGCAAAGTTTTTGGCAATAAATATCTTTATCTCGGAACTTACGGTACTTCTCATCACCCAAAATACTTTTAGCCAGAAATGAAATAATAAGAAAATACTACAGTAACATTAGTATTTAATGCACGTAAATGCTTTGGATCTTACGTGATTAACGTGTTGTCCGTTCTTTAGTATTTGTTATTATGCAGTGTCAAACACTTAATTAGTGCAGAACCTTGGTTAACTTTGGATGTTATTTAATTAAAAATAAAGTTCAATCTTAGTAATAATCATTGCAGATATTTAATGTCTGACTTCTCAAAGATAAAGCTTTAATTTTCATTTTGCCATTTAAAAGCACAAGTGGTGCAACTCTAACTATAAGTGTTCAATACTTTTGGTACACTTGCATAAATTCTTCCCATTTGAAACTTAAATGAAAGAACTTTCACAATACCATGGTGAATCAAAACCGTCCAGAAGTGAAGTATTACTAAAATAAATGGCTTCCATTCATCACATTCAATTCGGTCATTATTTAATGAACTTATCCCCATGCCATGGGTTTGTATGGGTCAGGTATGGCAAATTATCAGCAGTATTCAATGGGGGCAGGAAGAAAAGCCACCAACTCTTAACTGATTTGTTAACTTAACCTTTTCCTGCTACGCACTATCCAATAACATGTCATTATCATCAATAAAAAAAGTTTAAATTGATCATATGTTATCAATTATTATATAAATCTTAAATCTATCATCTTTAATTTATGTATAATTTTCACAGCTACCCAAGAAGAAGCTGCTACGGCCTATGACATTGCAGCTATAAAATACCGTGGACTCAATGCTGTCACCAATTTCGATCTCAGCCGTTACATTACGTGGCTTAAGCCTAATAACAACACCAACAATAATGACCAGATCAGTATTAATCTTACTCACATGAAAGACAGTTGCACTAGCAGCAACTTCACTCCAAACCCTGATCAAGAACAAGAGCAAGAACTAAGCTTCTTCCACAACCAGGATTCAGTGAATACTATTGTAGAAGAAGCCACGTTGGTGCCACATCAGCCTCGTCCAGCAGGTGCCACCTCAGCATTGGAGCTTCTACTTCAGTCATCAAAGTTCAAGGAGATGATGGAGATGACATCTGTGGCCAATATGTCGACACAGATGGAGTCTGAGTTGCCACAGTGCACGTTTCCTGACCACATTCAAACGTACTTTGAGTATGAAGATTCCAACAGATATGAGGAAGTGGATGATCTCATGTTCAAGTTCAACGAGTTCAGCTC
Source organism: Macrotyloma uniflorum (assembly GCA_016859785.1). Taxonomy (NCBI): domain Eukaryota; kingdom Viridiplantae; phylum Streptophyta; class Magnoliopsida; order Fabales; family Fabaceae; genus Macrotyloma; species Macrotyloma uniflorum. The sequence continues at coordinate 2,593,046 of BDMB01000005.1, forward strand.
CATTGTGCCGTTTTACCAATGTGACGAGTTCGAGAGTTGAAGTGAGATTTACATAATTAATGCATGCAGAAAAGAAAATCTGATATGTTTGTTTATTTATTTAATTGGTTGATTATATGTGTTAAAGACCACTGAGGAATATTTAGTCAAGGTTTAAAGGTTTTAAGGGAGAGTTCATCATCATTCACAAAAATATTATAATAAGTGGACTTACTATTTTCAATTTGTGAATATGAAAAATTTATCTGTTAAGTTGCTTTTGGGAGATTCATCTTCTATCAGCGCTGCTAACTATTTACGGTTTTATGCAACATTAATTATTCAAAGTTGTTTACATAATCCAATGCATTCACACAGTTGCATCAGAGTAATAAAATTATTTTCATTCAGGTAATTCATGACTCATTAAAATTAAGATGATATATACGATAGATTGTGTTTATTAATTGGTCATACTTTATCTATAAATTTGCATAGACTGAGAAATTATATTGTACCTTGATGCAGTTATTATCCAAGGACATGCATTTGTTTGTTTGTGTTAAAATTTTAATTTATGTCAGAATCTCGCTTTTAACAAGTATGAGATTAAAGGCTATACTATTCATATATTAGATTTTTTATTATATACTAGTAGAGACGTGATAAGAAATTAAAAGTGAATATTTCCATTAAAAAGTATTTATCATATATTAGAACACAAAATTATCCATCTATCGTTTTCAGAGAAAATACAATTACGAAAACTGATGAGTCAATTTGCAATTACGAATACATGAAATATTTTCAAAGGGAGCAGTGAGTCTAAACACTCAGGTAGACATTCTTTCATGCTACTGAAAGACAAAATTTAAGGTACAAAATTTCGAGGATACTAATGATTTCAACTGCGCCATCAAACTTTGTCAAGTCCTTACAACTTATCCATTCACAAAGTAATGTTTACCAAGATTAATCCTGAAAAAATAGGGATGGTGCCAACCATTTAAGGCTAACAGTGAAAGCTCACAAAAGAACTAGAGGCACTGAAGAATTTTGCTGTCACTGATCCCTAAAAACAGCATCCAAATGCATCTTATTTGGCATGTAATATAGTCTCATGTCCCACTACCATCTCCATAATGGAGAGTGTGAGAAAACTGGTTGTTCTGACTGGACCAGGTGGCATCAGATGATTGTATTCAATTATAGCACCTTTGGTCAGAACAATAGGTATTGATGGGGTAAAAAATTGAGCTGAATCTATAACCAAAACAAGCAACATCACATTGACAAATTTCGGGGTTATATTGATTTTTCTGTTTCATAAACATGATGTTTTGATTGATAGAGAAACATGAATCATTTACCTGGAGACAATCTTTGCAGGGGCTGCAACTGACCCAGGGAACATCACTGCCACTGCCAATCTGCACATAAATTCCACTGGAATACCCAATTGCACCCTTGTAAAGTAGACCCGGAAATAAGGCTTAATTTCAAATTTAAACAAGAAACATAAAGATATAATGCAAAGGAAAAGATTAGGACATTTGTTTACCATTGCATAAAAAAACTAACTTTGAGCTTTAAAAAAAAAAATCCACTGTTATTGGTAGATGACAGAATTGGTTAAAGTTGTAACTCAGTTCAGTAATGCAGTAGTATATGTATGCATACACTTATAAAAGGCGAATAGCATATAGAACCTGTGACAGAATGCCCCATTTAATCTTATAAAACATCACAATCACGCTAACAATTATTGATCTATGAGGACCATGATAGCCAAAAGAATCGCTTTCAGTGTCACTGTAAAATTAACGATAAATCACCTTTTTATGTTCTGATATATCTTGCTAGCACCCAACTATAATATCATGTACAGTATCCATAATCTTTTCTCCAATTCTTGGAGACACTACACACGTACAGAATCAATAATTTATATTCCTATCTTTCTATCAATTAAAAAAGGCAAATATTACAGAAAAGCAAAGACCAATTACTTGTACAGCTAGCTACATACATCTTAATACTCAAGAGATAAAATTATTGTTGAAACATGTTCTAACTTAGAGATAGTGCCAATATTGGGCTAACTCTTTTTAAAGACAGTTTCAAGTTTTAACTTTGTTAATTATATCTTTGACATTATTAAGTAGAGATAAAATCATGGAGAACAAGAAAACCTGTGATCATCACATATAGTATCACTTCTGATTTGCTCAGCTAAAATTGGTTTATGAAACTTCTGAATTAATTTACCATAGGTTCACAGCCATTAAACACTTATTTTAAGAAATATATATTAAATTTAAGTATCACTCATTTTATCAAATATTCCAAGGCGACTTTATTTATATATTTTTTTATTTATTTTTTATTTTTGACTTAAAAAAATAAAAATAAAACAAAGGTGGTGGATGGATGTTATGAAATCCAAATAAACTAAAAAATTATTTATAAAAATATATCAGAAAGAAGTACTATAAAATATAAAATATATATATATATATAATATATTGTGATTTTCTATTAAAATGTTTAAATATCTTATAAGAGTGTGATCTTATTTTATTATTTGATAAAGTCATAACAAAACAATCAATTTGTATTTTTTTAAGAGACAACTCAATTAAAATATTTTATTGCACGTTATTAATTTCTTGATATAAGTATATAATTTATTAGTTATTTTTAAATCATATTCTATTTATGAGTTAGAATTATAAGATTAGTCTCAAATTTAATTTCAATATTTAAAAAATATATTTAATTATTAAAATAGTTGTTTTGACCGTATTTATATTAATTAAATGCCAATTCAATCTAGTTACATAATAATTAAAGTTTACGTTTAAAAGTATGTTAAAAATATGATTCAACTTCTTTTTTTCTATAAACGAATCTTAAGATTTCCATCTTAAATATATCAAAAGGATTTAATACAAGTTAACATTATATACCCAATAGTTCAAATGCTACCTTTATTCCATTGCCAATTATAATAAATTGATTATTCTAAAACTTGCCAATTAAGATCAAACTCAAATACTTCGCTTTGACTCCACTCATTGTTTTAATTGACTAAAATTAAACATCAATAACTATTATTCTTTAGTTCAAAAATAAAAATTATTTCAATCAAATATTCAACATTGAACAATTCAACATACACATTTTCTACATATTTCACACAAGATAATCACATCACTAATCATCAGGTTTTCTATCTTAAGTTATTATTTTCAATTACTAAAATTCTAATTTCTAGCTTCCTTATTTGTAGAATTGATTTTCTATAATAAACTCCAAGATTTATTCTATTCCCCAATTTCAATTCTATACCCCACTTTCAATACGTAAGGTGTTTAAGTTCCCATTCAAAATTCTAATTTTAGAAAATCAAAAAAAAAAAAAAAGAAGTAAAATTTACTCAAACTAAAATTCTAATAGACTAGATTGGATGGATAAATTCTGATCTTAGAAAAAAATAAAAAATATTGAGAAATTTAATAAGAAAATAAAAAATATAATCTTTTAGTGAAACAATATTTTTACGTAAATATAACTTAAATAATTAAACTAGAAAACTAATAAAAAATAAAAAATATAAATAATAAAAAAATATAAATAGAATAATATATTAATAATATAAAAATTAAATTATATTTAACTAATAAATATATAATATTTTAATATAATTTTTGTAATTTTTTTTTTCAAAATTTATTTACATTTTACCCATGACTATAAAATTGAATATTCAATTAACTATTAATATTTGTTCAATTATCTTTTATTGTACATAGACAACGTTTTGTTGACTTTAATTAAACTCAAATAAAATTAACAAAACTATTAACTTCAGCTATCAAGATTCAAATTATATGACACAATAAAATAAACCAAAGGATATTCATAAAAATTAATTTAAGTTAATATTATTTATCGTACTCATACATTTACGTAATTTTTTTGTATACCCAGTTCTTCCATTTAGCAAATTGAGGTAAACTCAATTCAAGTTTGCTCATTTCATTATATTTTTTCAAAACTTATATTCAATTCTTTTAACTCATGAATGAATTTTATCTAATTTGAGTGTCATAATTTTCCAATTCATTCTTGATTTGGAATATTAGAATTTCCGTTAAGCCCAACACAATAAAGACGTATCTACACGGTGTATTGATAATAGTGTTTATACGGGAAAAAAAAATTGTTAATTCAACTTTAGAAATATTGAGAAACCTCTTATTTATTTATTTATTTAATTAATTAATTAAGTACTCAATATTTGTTATACAATTACATCAACCTAATTTTAAATAAACTAGCCAAACCTCCAATCACTGATTGGTGTTTTTATTTTTTAAATATTTATTTTGTAACTTCATGTATTGTCCAAGTCATAGTAGTTTTTTTTTTTCTTAAATTCATTTTTGTCCCTCATAATTTTATGAGGATGCAATTTAATCTTTATAAACATTTAATTGTAAATTTGACCTTTTTAAACTTTTTTTTAAAATTAAGTAATTTTGGTCCATATTATATAATTAGTGATTACTAATCACACATAGATATTTTTCACTAACAATTTGGACCAAATTACTTAATCTTAAAAAAAAATAAAACATCAAATACATAATTAAACATTTATAAAGATAAAATTGAATATTCATAAAATTACTAGGATGAAAGTGAATTTAAGTTTTTATCTGTAAATAAAAGTGTTAATATACATAAGATAAGATAAGAAGCGCTGTGAACTCTATTTTCCTTTGAGAAAGCTGCGACATATCTTTCCCCAGCACTCCTTGTTTGCCTCAGCAAACTCAAAACGATACTTCAAATCTTCTGCTAATCCTTTCTGCATCATCACAATAAACTAGGATTCATTCCTACTTTGGGACACCATTGCCTTCAATACAAAAAAATATAACTCTGAAAGATGTTACCTTTATCACATTCATATTGAGAAGGCGATCAATGAGATTAAACAGTATATCTCTGCCATATTCAGGATGACCCTGAATTCCAAGAATGTGATCTGCAATAGCAAACATTTCCACCCCAGTTTTGTCTGAAGATGCAATCACTTCTGCACCCTCAGGAACCTCATAAATCTCATCTTCGTGTATCTTAATGATTGAAAGTGAAGATGATATTTCATGATGATCTAGGTAGCTATAAGATCGAGCTAGATCTTTCATGAAATGCACTTGTCTAAACCCAATATCCCACCCTGTGTTCGATCTAGCTACCGTTCCACCCAAAGCCCTGCATATTACCTATAAGATCAAGGTCATTCACAAAATTATAATTCGCACCAATATTGTTTCATGGTAAGTCCCAATTGAGCCCCTAATAGAATAATTGAAAGATTAAACAGATTCAACTTGTATGCATTGTTATCAGTAATCTCAGAGAATAAAAATTCATAATTTATATATGAAAGTTTCTAATTTGATGACCCTTTACTCAAACTAAAGTCCAGACATTTGCTGAAATGGTAAATTGAAGGACACACATACCTGGTGACCAAAGCAAATGCCAAGGACTTTCTTCTCCATGACATGAAGAGTTTGCACCAGGAAACAAAGTTCGAGGACCCAAAAATCATTTCCATAAGCATCACTGGGGCTACCACTGATCACAAATCCATCATATTTATGCAGATCGTTGAAGTCAGGAAAATTCCCCTCACAGACTCTGAACAAATCCCATATATCTCCCTCTACCCCAAAGGCTTCTACATAGACATTGTAGTAGCCACCATACACTTTCTTTGCATAGTCAGAATCATTCACTGCTTGCAGCAGAGCATATCTTCTACTTCCACCATCAACTACCATCTTCAACCTAGCTAGGCTTGAAATGAAGTTGAGTTTAGCAACTATAGTTGTGGTTTGAAATCTAGAAAAAGAGAGAACTAATTGTTGCACGTTGGGCTGTAGAGTAAACAAGTTTGATATAGATAGAACATCATCCTTGTTTTAAGATATTTGACAACCCCACTTGCAATTATTTCTAAGGACATGATCTATATAGCTCGGTATTTATCGTGCTAAGAGTATACATATTCGTGGACCAATGTCAGAAAAAGTTTAGCACTATGGTTCCCACATGTGAGAATACAAAATATCTTTCATGTATGTGATACGAAAATAGTTTATAATTAAATTTATATCAAACCTTTCAACTACTTTATTTTTCAATGTATACTATACAATAATCTCTCAATAATTGATCTTTTTTCTTCCTGCTAAATACAGTCTAGTTATATTTGTAAGTGGAAAAGATTGTTTTACAGTTAAAGAAAAATGGTGAAAACGAACTTTATACATATAAAAATAGTTTATTTTATTTTTTATAACCACTATATAGATTATAAATAGTTTTTATATTTTCTAAAATTAAGAAATTTATAAGTAAAATTTTGTTACTAAAATGACTATTTGATATTATGGGCTAGAAAGGGAAGCTAAGTTAAGGATATACGTGAAGCATCCTGTTCTTATTCTTTGATAAATCCATCTCATCAATTCACAATGCCACAATAGTAATAGTATTAAGTGAATGAATTAATCAAAGACACTAAAGACATAAAATATTATTATTCCACTATAGATTTTGTTAGAATCTAAAGAGATATCAGAATATTCTATAAGTATATATAGTGTTAATTAATTTTTATTAGGTAAAATTAAGAGTTTTATTTTTTATTTGGATTAAAGAATAGATTTGGAAAATTATTTTTAGTTATATATAATTATGTTTTTTCTTTAAATCTTCACATTTAAAAAAAAAAGTGAAAAATACACTTAATATTTTTCATATACATTATTAAAATTAAATAAGAAATTTCATAACTTTTTCCGACCTTTCTCTCCTCTGTCTTTCTCTTATCCAGACAATAGATTACTAAATTTGGTTTATATTATATTGTGAAAGGTGCATACTTTGAGGTATTGTTGAGAGGAATTGAATTTCACCTAAAATTAGTTATTACCCTTGTCACATATAAAAATATAATATTTTTTTATGTTATAAGATAATTGGTTGAGAGTTAACAAAATATATTTTTTTAAATAAATGTTATTGAAGTCTAGAAAGTTTCAGAAATATTTGTATAACACTTTTCATGATTTAAAGGTGCGACAATTATTAAAAATATATCTTTATATTTAGTTTAGATATTTTATAAATAACCATTTCATATATAGATCACATGCACATATTTAATATCTAAGTTTCATAGCTGGTGCTTACCATTTTTAGTTTAAAAAGATTAGACATTTGAGAGTCACATTTTAGTATCAAGAATTTTATAATTAGAATAATATATTTGAAATAATTTATTTGTAATAATTTTTAAGAAATAAAAATATAAAAAATAGTAACTTAATTAATAAAAAAAAGTATGATTTTTTTTAAAATATTATTTTTAACTTGTATATAAATTAATTTTATTTTATATAAAAAGGTTTGTTCAAACATATTTTGATATAATGTTTAGACATATATGATTATATGTGGTTGAGACAAAATTATTAGACATATGGAATTTCATGTGGTTGAGATAATAATGATTGCATATCTAATTATTTGTGGTTAACATAATAATGATTACACTTACATGTTATTGAGACAATTTATGTAATTATAAATATTGTATTTGATTTTTATTATGTATAAATTTTATTAGATCAATAATAATAATAAAACTCTAAATCAAATTAGTCTTTAATTCAATAGATTATGAGAAATTTATGATGAGAAAAATAAATATCTAAAAGATAGTTATGCAAAAATAAACTTTGACCTTATAAAAAAAAAAGTCATATTGATGATATAATCAATACTTTAAATCAATATTATATATATATATATATATATATATATATATAGTGATTGTATAGAAAATGTGTGTAACTTGGTTACACACTTCAAAGTAGAAATTCACCATTCTTACACAGTCCAAGGTGAAATGAAAGCTCACATGATCCGAGAGTAGTGTTGCAGAATGTGTTGCAGAAACCAAGAATGTTGATGGAGAAATATAAGTTAGAGACTCATTTTATCACTCAACCTTTCATTTCAAAGAACTTCTTACAAAAATGACACATCAAATGAACTATCTCAAATCTCTTTTTTTACAGTACATTGTTCTCCAATCTATTTCACATATTACAGAGAAATGTGCATTATTGATCTTAGTATTTGGTTATAAAGAATCTCTCATATGTTATAGTGGAGCATCCAAGTGATGATAAATTGATAGAATCATGAAGATGATTTCAAAGTTGATAACTAAGTTTAGATGCTGTTTAAATAATGTTAGAAAACACTCTTTCATGATATAAACCTCTGAAATGAATTAAGTGTCTAGGCATCTTAAAAGCAAATGAAAGGATATTGGAAATTATAATTGTTTTAAGTTATGGTTAAGATTAATATTAAGAAAAATAATAATTAAAAAGTGATTTGTTAATGTCCACATATATAAAGTTTCATGCATACACCGTTGGAGTGAACTAATAATAACTTTCCACAAGTTTTCCACAAAAAAATCTGGTTGTCTTGTGCTATCAAATCAAACTACTAGAAAGAAATTCTTTCCTCTGTTTTAGTTTTTATTCTCATAAAAAAGGTTATTTTTTTATATAATTTTTTATTTATTTTTTAAAATATAAAAAAAAATTGATCATTCCATAAAGTACTGAATAGATCTTTTAAAAAAATACTGATAAATAACCATTAAAAAAAAAAAGAAAAAAAATACTTCATTGTATTTTTTATTTTCCAAGTATAACCATTGTAAGATTTTGGATTCCCGAAATTTAATTACACGAATTGGCTCTTTAAGTATAATAGTTATGTAACTTTAGTTTCTAAAATTTTATTACAATTTGTGTCAAAGCATCAAAATTATGTAATTTTCAAATCAAAACTTTAATCATTCTGGCTATCTTATATTCTTATTCTTATACTTATGATAAAATGTTTCTTTTCTTTTTCTTTTAATTTAGTTTCTAAACGATAAGGTATATCATTAGAAAACAAAGACTAGTTAAATTTTTATTTTGTTAATTCACTTACTCAATTTTCACTTATAATATTGTTCATCAAGCACCAATTTCTTCACACAATTCTTTAAGTTTCATTGAAAATAAAAAATAAAATTTCAAATCACAATTTTATTATTCTTTTATTAATTTCAATTTCTCTCTCCTACAACTCTTACTTACCTTCAAATTCAAGTTTAAGTTATAATCAGATACATTAATATATAAACAAGTTTTTTTAATAAAACTAATGGAATTTTGAAGCTTTACAGATTATTGTACATTATTTTATTTTTACATTAAAAAATATAAAAGAAAAACTCACATTTTAAATGAAGAAAGGATTTCTTATATAAAAAATTAAAAAAAAAAAAATCAAGATAAATATGCTGTATTAACTTGTACCTTAAAACACTGTGTTGTATTAATTGTTTCCGAGGATATTGATTGAAGGTTTAATATTTCAAGTTTTAATTACATAAATTGGGTTCACAATTGTATAAATTTGATTTTATGTCCATTAATCTTTTAGTGAACATTTAATACGAGTAATTCATATAACCTCTATATACATGAATGATATGATTATATATATAAACTATCGTAATACCTTATTTCACTTTATTGTTGGATTTCAGTATATTAATTCTAACTTTTTATTGATTATGATTTTTTTTTATATTTAAATATTTCACATACATAAAGATAAATATTTCATAATTATATATTTTAAAAGTATAGACTTATATTAAAAATAAGAGAGTCACGTACAAGTATACTCAAACATAGCGTTTAAAAATAATTTAGAGAATAAAGAACTTATTTAAATAAAGTTTTCTATAAATAAAAAAATATTTTTTTAAAAGTTACAGTATTATAGAATCTTAAAAGTATAAAAGAGACGTAAGTTATCTTATTAAAAATTTTAATAAAAAATATAATTTTAGAATAATAAAAAATAAAAAATTTAAATTTTATTTATATTATTTTTAAAATTTAATTAAACAAATTTTTATCATTAACGAAATAAAATTTATATTTTATCTAAACTAATTTCTACTAAATTCTTATATATTAAAAATATAATTACTAAAAAAAAATATATTAAAAATATTAAATAATAATTAAAAATATGAATGATTATTGAAACATAATTTAATAAAAAATTATAATATCCAATATTATGTGAATATAATTTTCTAAAAAGTTATTTAAATTAAATATATTAAATAATTTACATAATTTTTTTTACATTTAAAATGTAAAATATAAATCATACATTATTATATTATTAAACAATTCACATTCAATTTTATTTTAATATAAAATTTGAAATAACTCATTATTTTATATATTTTTTATTTAATTATATTATATAATAATATTTATTAATAAAAATAATTTTTATTTTTTTAATAAATTGAACTGGATTTCAATATATTTTTATATTAATTCCAATCCAATTCCGCCCCACTTTTTATCAGAGTAGAATGAGTGTGATTTCGAAGAAAATATATATATTTTTAAGATATTTTATTTTCCTCGAACATTCTGTCTCTTCTGTTCTCAAATCAAAACTTTGAGTTCAGCAAACCCTCATGTCCTGCTAAAAATGCATTCTCAATTATGTAAGAAAATTTGCACAAAATAACAGTCCATCTTTTATGATGATTGTTGACTATTATGTACCCATAATTGGCATAAATTTGAATCAATTATAGGAGTTATTTACAGGTTCTAGCTCAACTATTTTACTTGGTCAAAACCTAATCATCATTAACTCTCAATAAACCCTAAGTTGAGCAAACAAAAGGAAAAAGGGATTGGTTAAAGCCAAAATATATGCTCTCTTTAATTCAAACTAACCAATAATTAATTATTTCTGTCAGAAATATAAATAATCTAATGAGTATTTAATTAGAATATTATAAATTAATAAAATTTATTGTCCAAATTACCCATCAAGACATCAAGGGATATTCATCAAAATTTAAAGTCTTTGTAAGGACCATGACCATGTGGACCTTCTTGTATGTCATTAATTAAAAAACAACGTGAAAGATACAAATAAAAAGAAAAATGAAAAATAGATGTCAATTAAATAATATTAAATAGATATCCATAAAGTAGGTGAAGCCTAAATTTGTGGACCAATCCAATTCCAATAATTATATATTTAAGTTAGAAAAAAATAAGAAATTTCATGAAAAAATTAGAATTCGGTGCACCATCCAGTCAAATTAAAATTGTAATTTTTTTAGTTCATTATATATTACACGAAAACATAAAATTTTTTGAATTAATGGAGAAAAATAATGTTAAATTTAAAATTTTTAAAGATAACGTGGGATTAATAATGAGTTAAACGTGATTTTTGAAGTTATTAGTGATGGTAGTTATGAATGGTGATGAAAGTTTGTTAAGAAAACGGGTAGAGATAGAGATGTTTAATTATTTATAGCATTTTATAGGACCCAGGTGTCTTATTGGGCTTCAAATTGTTCTATGGGCTTTCAACAGGTGTTACAGTTGAAGTTTATTAATTAAACGGAGATTAAGGAGGCAACGATTCCTAAGTACTTCACCATCCCAAGAAAATGAAAATTCCCAAACAGTTGAAAAATCTTTTAATCAAACCTTAACACATACCATGAATGTGATATATATTTAATATTATCATATAATGCAGAGTTAAGTGATTCAATCCATCAATCACAAGGTCTCATTCATTAGAAACTAATTAGAAATCAATTGATTAAAATAGAATCTCCATTAATTGAAACCTACTTGCTTTAATTGTATCATTAATTATGATAAAAAAGTAGTTAATATCTATATATTAGGCTTTAGCTTTTTTGGAATTAAGTTCCAAGAAAATATATAACTGCAATTATATAAAAGAAACAACCTAAATTTGAAACAAACTTTTGGAACATAAAAGAAACGTATTAAAATGAATTTCAATGTAAAATACTTTCCTTATTTATAAATAAGGATATTACTATCAATTGTATATATTTTTTTATGAAACCATTCATAAAATCAACTATTTACATTTGTTTTCTTATTTTATACATATTTCTGTGTCATATTACTGTTATAATTCTTTTATAAATAGATATACAAAATAATAAAATATTAAAGGTTAATACATTTTATGACTTAAAAAAATAATATAAATTTCTAAGTGTATGCGTCGATATGGGTAGAGGGAGTTTAAATAATACTTTCACTCTTAAAATAACATATTTTTTGTTCTTCATTTTCGTGTCTTGGAATTAAGGAACATGCATTGAAATTTTTAAAAGCATGTTTCCAACATTTATCCAAACCTAACCTAGAATACAAGGTCAAATAACTTGTTTATGTAATTTTCCATTATAAGCTTTCAAAAGTAAATGTTAAAAACTCTATAATTTGAACACATTTTTTATTATTAATTAAAAAAAATGTCCATCTCGTGTTTATTTTTAATTAAAAACTCTATCATTTGAACACACTTTTTATTGAACTTTTGCTTAAAAAAAATGTGATCAAAATACATTGATTGAGAAGTGAGCAGAATATGATGTTTGAGAAAATGGTGGTTGAGAGAATGAAGGCGATGAAGAGAAAAAGGACATAAAAATTGGGAAAAACTTAAATTGAAAAAACATATTAATTCACAATCAGACCAGTTGTGGGTTAAAACATTGAACAGACAATTATTTATTAGTTTATATGATATTGAATTTTAGTGGTCCATTGATATTTTCACCCTCATAACAACACGTAAAATTCATATTTTCACATGAATTAAAAGAAAATGTAGAAACTATATAGAGTAACTTTTCACATCAAAATATGTTTTCAGATGTGCAATCATCTTTTTTATTTTTTATTAATTTTATATCAGTAAATGAATATTACTATGTGGAGGTATAATTCAATGGTTTTATTGAAGATGTGATTTGTAAATGAAACTCTATTTTGCAGTATTCTATGTGGAGGTGTACCTACCAACTTGGCAACTACAATCCAAAGTCAGAAAAATATTAAAAAAGAGAGAGGAACTTTTGAAGAAGGAGGGACCTGAAGGGAATTATGGTGATTGGTGAAGGTGAGGAGAGGAAGAGAAAAGAGGACAGAGGTTGCTTGCGCAAATCTAGCTAATCTGGGCTTCTGGGGCAACCAGTGGAGAAAGAAAAGGATTGAGATTTGAGTTGAGTTGAGAGAGAGAAAGAAAGAGAGAGAGAGAAGAGAGTTAACACCAAAACACAACACAACACATAGAAAGCAGAAGAGAAGTATCTCCATGCCCAAACCGTACACAAAAAAGGCACACCAACCATTCATTTTCTTTTGCCCACATTATGTTTGGACAGACAATCACAGTGGGACACAACCAACCAGCCACTTCTTAAGCTCTTAGCTAGTTACCTCACCTCTACCTTCTTCCACCTTCTTCTTCTTCTTCTTCTTCTTCTTCTTCTTCCACCACACCCCCTTTTCCCCTCACAATTCTTCACTCCCCTTTTCACCCTCTTTCACCATCCACCTTCTCCTCACCTCTCCACCCCACTTCTCCCATTCTTCTCTCACTCATGTTTTCACTTTCACCACTCTGGGGGTGCTCCTCCCTTTGGTGCCAGCTCAAGCACCACTGGCTACACCAACACCAAAATATGGCCTCAGACTATGGGATCCAACAACAATGTTCTGTCTTTCACTCAACCATCCTTGTCAGGCAAAAGGGTTCCACTGAACTCCAATTCTTGCCTGTCACTATGCTGTTCTTGTTTCTCTTCTCCTGATTATATCATGCTGGTGGTGGTGATATTGGCTAGATGGCTCAATCTGTTAGCTTAGTGGTATTAGCATTTAGCATTGCTATTATTTTTGTTTACTTACTCTCTTTGTAACCAATGTTAATATGCAAGGAGTGGATATTTCAAATTCAAAGCAAATATTGTGTTGCTTTGCCACAGTTTTTACTTATTTATTTATTTATCATGATCTGAGTTTGCTGACTGATTTTTTGGGTTTGGTAAAGCAAAACAATTTTTGTTTTTTTCCTTTGTGTATTTTGAATTGAAGGCCTGGGAGAGAAAGCAAAGAAGGAGGTAGACGTTTCTTGGTTTGAGCTTTGGGCTGCTACATTTTGCAGTAAATGGGGATGCACCTAATCCTGTAGGATTTTAGTCAGTGATGCTTTAAATTTTGGGGGTCCCTTAAGGTACAGACTACAGACCCTTCAACATCCAAACAATCTTTTATTACCGTTTCAAATTTAATGTCAGTCTTTGCTTCTGTCTCTTTTGCAAATTTTATTGATTTTTCTTGGGCAATGTGGGGCTTCCTCATATTAATAAGAGGGGTCAAAAAGGAGACCCATTTCTAATAAATTACTAGCCCCAATTATGGTTTAAACTTTAGATTAATAAATTATTATTAGTTCCCTCTCTTGAACACCTTCCAGTTCCCCCATAATGAAAAAAAATTGAAAATCACTCTCACTGCTTATGTTATAACATCTGAATATGTTATTTTTGGTTGTGAATATCAAGTTACTGGAGTGGTTCAATTGAATGTGTTGAGTAACAGTGTATTGTGGTTTTTATATATATTGTCCAATCAGTGTGTGTTTATGAGGGTGGGTGAGGTGACAATGCAACAGGTGAAGTAGGGTCTCGGGTTGCAAAACACTGAAATTGGCAGTCCAAAGGAGCCTGTGTTGAGCACAATCATAGAGCATTTTATTTTATTTTTCTTGCATAGCGAGTTAACTGGGCTTGAACACAAAAACAGAAACAAAGACAAAGAAAGTTGAGCTACGGGTGACGAATGCTTCTTTAGTCCATTTGCAAGTGTCCTATCAATTGTGCTCCCAAACTCCTCTTTTCTCTCAATCCTTTTAGTTTTAGTATGCACGTGAAAGTGGGGATTCTGCCCTGCACCATTAAAAGGAATAAAGCTTCAAAATTAAAATCACAATAACTCGAATATGATTCTTCCTTGGAGGTGGACTTGTCTTCTTCTAACCACGGATCCTAACATTCACTTAAACCATGTTGCTGTTGCTAATGTTGCTTAACTCAGTTACATCATTTTAGAAACTCATTTTGCGTCACTTCAGTTACCTTCTTTCAAAGGAAAGAATGTGACCTCTTTGTATACTACCCTTTACGCCACAACTTCAATTATTAATTATAAACAGTTTTTAGCTTTAGACCAGACAACAACCCTTTGCATATTGTTTTGATTTTAATTGTTTTTTTACTCTGTAGTATAGCATGCTTTTGCCTCTATTATCTTGTTTACTGTCCTTATTAACAGGTCTTTTCTTGTATTTAATGTTAGGATTCTTTGGTAAAGTTCCTATAAAATGTCTTATTTTTTATTTTAATCTGTTAAAATTTGTATTTTTAACTATCCAAGTACGTACTCTTGTGTCTTGTGCATCCCTTTTAACATGGCATTGATGCAATTGAAGCCCTCCTTTCCTTACATATGAACTTGTTGAAACAAGAGAAGCAACAAAGGACAAAAAGTAAAGAAAATCATCACATGCACTCGTTGAAACCAGCATGCATCTTTGCACATGAACTACAAACACTTTCCAAACAAGCCTTACCATTTCCATTTTCAAGTCAGTAGCAGAGTAACTTTCACATATCAAACCAGTGATTTAAAATAAGCATTTTAACCAAAAACGATTTAGCTGAAAAGGGTCACACTTCAAAGTGACTAGAGGTAATTAATCTTAGTGTGTTTAGATAACACAAGAATCAATTACACTCCACAAAACCATGATAATATTATGAAAAATTAACCATTTGTCTGAAAAATAATGAAAACAGTGTGATTGTAAGGAGGAAATAAGTGGTACGGTATCATCGACCATAATTTAGAAGTACTTTGTACATTGTCTTCATAATGAGTTCGTCTGCGGCTTCTCTTTTTGTTTCCATATTGGACTTGTAATAAAGATCCATGTTGTCTTGGCAACTTTGAATTTTGGATTCAGGTTTGGCACGTCACTTTAACCCAACAAAATTTTTCATATTAATTGCAAGTTTGTAATGACAGTATTGGAACTTCTAAGATAAGGTATAAATAAGTGAAAAAGAAAAAAATTTGTAGAAGAAAAGCATAATTTCTTTTATCAATGAGTAATGCATCATTTTATGTAATAATAAGAACTGAGTGAGTGAAAGCGTAATTCTTTTATTTACAATAGCTTGTTTTCATCTTGATTCTATCAAATTTTAACAAAATTAACTTAAATGACAATTGACAATATGACTGAAAAATACATCATAACTTATCATAACTTATATATTGACTTATCATATCATCACAGTTTTGTGGCTAAATTTTTGTTTTTATTACTCCGGACAGTAAAGAAATTTCATTTGACTCTTGTGTAATACAATATGGAAAGTGATAAACATTACAGTTTTATACGTAAATTCTTATTAACATAAAATTTTAAAGGGTTGAAGGTAAAAATATAAGAAGGATTTGTAAAAAAAAAAAAAAATTATTATATCAATAACACTTGGTTTGATTAAATAAAAAGTGAAAGTGAAAGTAAAAAATGTTATGAATCTCAAATGCTAAAAAGGTAAATTAAAGGAACATATAGGCACCCCATTTCACTGTTCCAAAAGAGGAAAGCAGATGGAGAAAAGAACAGGAGGTAAAATAGTGAGACCACAATCATGATTGGATATCATATATGTGCATTCAATATGTACATATATAGTAGTAAAATTGAACACACAAGGAGAAAAATATTTGCATTCACACTATAACACATAGTTAATGACATAGCCAATTCTAGAGTACAAAAAAAATCAGATGGATGCCAGAAGAAATTTAACTGCATAAGAGCAAAGAGAGTTTTACTCCACAAATTAAACCAGAATTATCCTTACATTATCTGCATCTACATCAGAAGTTTGCTGTCATGAGTATTAGAAAATAAAAGGGTAAGTGTATCTATCTGCTATCTGAGTAAATAATACTAGATGCGTTAAATTAAATGGCATTAACAATAGAATATGATGATAAATTAACTTCAGATTAATGCTCTATATTTGTGATTTGAACAAGTGAATGGTACAGTGATCTATCAATGAAATTGGGCTGCAGCCTACAAAAGCTAAGGTCCAGGAGCAGGAACAGACACCATTTACGGCAAAATAGAAAAAGAAAAAGAAATCCCAACATGTAAAAGTTTGAACTGCACATGAGGGTGCAGCAGTAAATATAATCATCCATCAACTTTATCAGATTTTCTTCTTTTTTTCCATTTCATTTTCTTCTATCTTTCTTTTTTTGTCATCATTTTATTTGTCTACAGTAAACACAACTTCACTAGAAACCTCAAAAAGTCACAGAGTGTACTTGATTTAGCTATGATAATGGAGATTTAATACCTATTTATAAGACAGAGAGTAGTGCATGCTGCATTAATCTCCTGTGTATGTTGGTAAATTTTCTAGTAAATTTGAAAACTTTCATTATAAAAGACTCAGCTTTCATTTGTGTTAGGTAAGGCTTCTTAATTGAATCAATCATCAAACTTTAATCTCATAGATGTTCCCTAAGATCACCCTTTTGACTAGATGATTTCTCATCCTTTTAACAGAATCTCAAAAGTATAAATGTTTATCTTAGTCTGTCTTTTTAATCAAATGACTCAGAAACACGTAAGTGTCAATTTAAAAAAAGTAAAAATTTGTTAAAGGAAAACAATCTAGTCAAATTGTGTCTATAATTCCTCAAACATCAAATTTAAAAGACAAACACTTTTGCTAAAAAAAATGTAAGTAATGGTTAAAGTTAATAGTCTATTTATTATTTATTATATTTATATTTTTTTAAATACCCCTCCATGTATTGAATATTACCCCACCACTCCACACCCACCTCGCACGTGACAGCAACACTGAACTGAGAAAAGCACTTCACCACCGTCGTTAAACGGTCATTCATGACGTGGCATCTCAGTTTAGTTTAGGATACAAAATAAAAAAGAATGTTAATGAAAAATTAAGTTACTTAGTGAGAATGCATCAGTAGAAAATAAGGATGTTAAATTGAGTTAATTTATTTATGGAGTTAAAAATGGAATATCTCACTTCAGTTTATTTTTTATAAAAAAAAAATTATGATTCAACTCCATTTATCAAATTTTGATATACTAATTATATATCTTAGTCTTTAATTTTTTATTTAATTCTTAAAATAGATAAATTAAATACATTAATCACTACAAAAAATAGATTTTATTATTTATGAAATATTTCTTACGGAATATTTTTTTTTTAAAAAATTAATTATCTATTGAATATTTTTCATGGATTTATTTTTATGAAAATTTTTTATAAATTTATTTATGGGAAATTTTTTATAAATTTGTTTATGAAAAAAATTTTCATAAATTTATTTGTAGGAAATTTTCCATAAATTTTTTATGGGAAATTTCCTATTAGCTTTTTACCCACAAATTATGAAAAATTTTTCACTACCACAAATTTGTAGGTAAAAGGTTAGTAAGAAATTTTTCAAAAAAAGTCAATGAAAAATTTCCCACAAACAAATCCATAAAAATTTGTTTCATAAACAAATTTATAAAAATTTTCTCACAAATAAATTTATAAAAAATTTCCATAAAAATAAATCTGTGGAAAATATTCAATGGAGAATTAATTTTTTTCTAAAAAATAATTCCGTGAAAAATATTTTATGAGTAATAAAATTTATTTTTATAGTGAATTCATTAAAATATTTTTTTCATAAATTTATAATTATATTATAATAAATTAAATTATTAAGTATTAAAATAAAATATTACAAATCAAATCGTCATTGATTTGATTCAAACCTAATAAGTTGGATTCATTCATCCATTAAAATTCATACTAATACTTTTTGTGAAAAAAAATATAAATATATAATATTAATGTAATAAAAATGATGATAATTTGGGAGTTATGTACATATATAGTGTTAAAATTCTCTTTGTCTAATTTTTTTAATTTAAAATTTTATGAAAAATTAGTAGAACGTTAAAAAAAAATTGGTGTCTCAAAATTTCAAATTTAATAAAAGTAAAAATAAATAAAAAATTAAAGATAAGTCCATTAAATATCAAATACTAAAATTATGAAAAAATAATTATATTAAACATAATAAATTTATTTATTTTAATAAAAATATCATATTTATTTTTTTATAACAATCAATACAATTGATTATTTTTAATTTGTAGAATTTTAATAATAAAAATGGATTATAAACATGATTATAATTGATTATGACTATATTTTTTAAAATATAGATTACTTAATTATTTTTTTATTACTTAATTTTAATAAAATTTGATATGAATAATTATAATTATAATTTAATGACTAAATTGAGCAAATTTAATTTTTGTGTAATCTTTTTACTGAATAAGATTTAAGTTGCATCATGTGATCATTCTCCATCTTATATTACTTTTATTTCGAAAGCTTAACTCAATATTAATGTGTTCTTCAAATTTAATGATATTGAAAATTCCAGGGCTCCATTCAAATGGATAAATTTTTCACAAGTTTTGTATGGATTAGGTTAAACATGAATCTACCATCTATATTCCAACTGAAACTATTTTAATTAACTTCCATTTTTCATATATAAAACAAGTATTTCCATTTTTCTAAACGTTAAACTAAAGATGTAGTGAATCTTTCCAGGTAGGGGATGTAAATCTTGGTTTTTTGCATAGCAGCCTTACTTATGTCCCTTAGTAATAATAGTAAATAAAGTAAAAGCAGCTATACCCTTCAATGATGTTGATTAGGGAATGTTCTGCTATCTTTGTTTTGTATATGGTCCTATGTTCAGAATCCTCTTTTATCAATATTTCTTTTGGTCAAACTATGGTCCTTCCTTCTGTTCTTATTGTGTGTATGACCCTACATTCAGGACCCATTTTCACCAATATATTATTCACATCAAAATTGTAAAAATCTGGTGGGAACAACAATTATAAGCTTCAGGATTCACTTAAGTGAAAACCTTGGAGTATAAGTGTGCACATTAAATACAAATAAATAACATATATGTGAAAAAACCAGTAAAAAGTTAACAAAACTGTATATTTTTAGATCCTCACTTCCCAACTGCTTCCTCCGGAGAATATGTTCTTCTATCTTGCAGGGAGGACTTTGAGTCTTGATCATCATCAGCAGGCCATTTTCAATATTTTAAGTAAGGTTTATGTCAAAGATCAATCAATTTGCTAATTGTTCGAAGTGCTGTTTAAACAATATCTTTGCAATGACATTTTTCATTTTATATTTCAAAGTAAATGATGCTTCATCTAAGAATATAAAAGGACTATTGAGAGACAAGTCTCTACAACAGTAGCATTGAATTTTATACATCTGAAGAAGAAAAAAGGAATTGACAAAAGAAAAGATATACAGAAAGAGTGGGAGATGCGTGAGACTGAAGTTTCAAGTAGGGTTCTGTTATTATTAGACAAAGAATATTAAAAGTGAAGCTCATGCAAGGCATAATATAAATAAGAACAAGTTGAACGAAAGAAGTGAGATTTTGTAGACCATAATATCTATTTTGTGACTGGTTAGGTTGACAGATTAAACAAAACAGACTAGGACAGATTAATGGATTGATAATACAAGTTGGGTCTACCAAGTTGATTTACAATATAACAATCTTAACTTTTGAAATAGCTCAAAATAACATCCAATTCAATATCAATGATTCGATTTCATAGAACAGTATCTTCTGATGGCTTGGCATCCAACAATAAAGATATAGAGTTCAGAATTTTTGTTGCTCCCACGAGTCCATAAGCACAACCAGAACCCATAAAACTGGCCTAGTGGCCTTATAACTCATGTTGCTTGATGTTAGGGACTCGAGTATTAGGAGATGTTTAAGCCTCTGGTCGAATAATATGAAATGTTGAATAAAATATCTAAAGGTTTGATTCTATCTAAAGGGTGAATTTCCTAAATGTTTGGATGGTTCTCAATTACAGTATCTATCAGTTGCTTAAATTAGTGGCTTGAAAAGAACAAATCATCTTTTAGACAGTTTTATTGTTGCATTGCATACACATTTACACTGACAGCGAAATCTCAAGGTGCCTCACTATAAAAGCATATGTAATGTAAGGTGTAAAATACTCCTTGCATGTGCTTTATTATGCAGCCATAACAGTTTTTGTATCCACATCATGCTTCCTGTTTCTAACAACAAGAGCTCAAAAAAAGTCATCAATTGTACAATGTTTGGATAAACTAAGTAAAAAGGAATAGAAAAATATTCATATAAAGTCAGTCTATGGAATAGAAAACCATTCACATTCTTGATTCAGTGGTTTTTGTAGAAGTTGTGTAAAGTCTGCAGTTTGAAAACTTGAAATGAGAATCAAAATCTGCCCTAAGTCATAACATTTATGAACATTTTGGAAACCAAATAGTAGGCTAGACATTTTTATACAGAACAGGAAAATCTCTAGGTGATAACTAGCAGATTGTTAAGATTTTATTATTAAAACCTAAAATAAAATCAACTAGTGGGGGTGCCACTCCACTTTGTCCTAAGTGGGTAAGGCATAATCTAGACACAAAGATGCATTTTTTTTTTCACTTTAACACCCAGTGATTGATAAGTGGCAATACCAATTTCAATTTGCCCTTAATCATCACGTACTAGTTAGTGGATCTACATACTACCTTTTCTATTGGGCTCAAATTTAAGTGGGGGTTTCAAATATTAAGGAACACTCAATTTAAATATTGGTTTGAACCATTCAAGTAGGAGCATTTGTCATATGTAGCATTATCAACTTGTTATAAATTATAATATTTGTTGTTATAAATAAATATTATAACATTGTCAAATCCAGTATTACCCTTACTTTCTATTTGGACTCTTTTACAATTCTCTGTATTTTAACTTTTGTCCCTAACCTTAGAAAGACCAGCAGAATTTGGATCGAACCGTATGGGTTTGTGTTTGGGCTTGTATGGGCTCTAACATTTGAAGAGTCCCAAGATCCACACTGATTAAAAGCAGGATATGTTATGAGATGTGACCCCTAAAGTGGAAAACAAAGGATCTCACATAATTGAAGTCGATATGGTACTTGGCAAAAGGAAAAAAAGTTGATAAGAATGCAGAGGTACTTGCCAAAAGATGCTATGATGAATTTATCATTGAAACAGTGTTAAGAGAATTCAATAATTCGTAATCGACCAGACAAGATTAAATTATCTTTTAAATTACTGGCTAGCATATCAGATTTATACATATACACCCAATTATAAAACGATAACAGTTAAAATTTGATCATGTAAAACCAGTCCAGAAAGAACTTCAGGAATAACATCCAAGTGTTTAGAAAAATATGATTACATATCTGTGTAAATATAACCTGTTAATTTGTATTTAACCAAGAATGATTCATAGTTCAATTATTGTTTTTCTAGTGTGCTATGATTTAACACTTTAACCTAATAATGCATGATGAACCTTTTGGAATTGACCTTCGGTTATTGGGATTAGACCCTGCACCACTCAGCCAATTTAATGGTACAAAAGAAAACAAGTGGGTGAACCAGTTTGTGGGAAGCGTGGTTCTTTATGCTCTAATGATTAGGATCATGGATGAGAAAGTACAATTTCTATCTCACACTTGTGTGTACACAGAAATCTTAAGTTTGATAGGCATATAAACGCGTTCTACTGCACACTGTAGTGGAATGAATCACTTCCAAAACAAATGAACTTTTCAATTAACCAAATTCTAAGGATCTACTACAAGTTGTTTTGGCAAGGAAAGTTAAAACTACACTGAATTAAAAATTGTGTATTTTAAGCATGTATGCGAGAGCTCTGTAATCTAAATGTGGAGATTTAAGATTTTATACCA
Organism: Macrotyloma uniflorum; assembly: GCA_016859785.1. Lineage (NCBI taxonomy): Eukaryota > Viridiplantae > Streptophyta > Magnoliopsida > Fabales > Fabaceae > Macrotyloma > Macrotyloma uniflorum. Next base: position 2,616,044 of record BDMB01000005.1, read on the forward strand.
GCCCAATGCAATGGAGAGAAAAAAAGTTTGTGGTGAATAGTGAGAAAGTGTTGGTGCATGAGGGTGGCTGTGGAAGTAGTAAAAGTTAGAAGAGGTAGGTCACTTTTTTGCTTTTCCCAAATGAAAGTACTCTGAAAAAGGTTTGGTTTTTTGAACTGAGAATGAGAAAGAAGATGAGGGGAAGAGCAACAACAGAAGCATGGCATTGGCATTGTGGTTGATGGAAGGAAGATAAGGAATCAAGTTCCAACAAGAGCAGAGCATGGAATGGAAGAAGAATAAACGCACTCCAATGAAGATTTTGTGTCTGCAATAGTGGAGATTCCCACGTTACCACTACATTGCATTGCTCCATCAATTCAATGCACTACTAATCCACCTATTCCCTATCAATTTCAAAATCTCATCTTGCTTCTAACCAAATACCACTTTTTTTTAGCTTAATGTTAATAATTTTTTTAAAAAGCTAAATATATTTTTAATTCCTATATATTTTTTTAAATTATATTTCATTCTCTAACTTTTAAAAATGTGTAAATTTAATCTTTACATTATTAATAAAATATTTCTAAATGTTTAAATATAAATAATAATTATAATTATTTTAATTCTTTTATTAATTTTTTTATAATAAAAATTTACATTAAATATTAAATTTATTTATAAAAATATTAAATCACTTATTTTCAAAAATTATAAAACTAAATTAATTGATAAAAAAATACAACAATCAAAAACGATTTTTGAAAAATAAACATCATATTCCTCCATAAATAAAAATAAGTTTGTGATATATTTTTAAAACAAATACTTTAATACATTTTTAACTAAACATAAATGTAATAATTGTTTATATTTAAATAATCTGTTTAATTTCATAAGAAATCTTTCTTATCCATTTGTTTTATATACCAATTTTTACTTATATACTTTTTTTTCACAATTATAATGATATTTTCATTTTTTATTTTTCATAAAAGTATGTTAGCTTTAACTTGTTAATTTTATTGTTATATTCCTTGAATAATGTATACAAATATTTTCATTATTAAGAAAGAAAATGAAAAAACATATTTATTATTTAATAATTATTTTATTCCACTGAAAAATCTCATCTTGAATGGAAATCCCGACACAGTAGTTATTTATAAATATTTTCTTTCTTAATCAATGAAAACTTCTTTTAAATAACATTTTAGTAAAAGTTGTGATAATAAGGTGGTCAAAATTGAATGAATTAAAACATAATTTATTCACAAATTTTAAAAGTAATTAATACTATTGTTTCTTTATTTATTTTAATTCAGATTTTTAATTAAAAATAAAAATAAAAAATTAAATTACTTATTATATTTAAATATAATTTTATATTTTAAAATTGCTTAATAAATATACATAATTATATCTTTTGACAATTATTTTATAGTATAATTATATTTTATTTATAATATATTTATATTTATATTTATTAAAAAAATATTTTTAAATTTGTATATTATATAATTTAATTATGAATATAAAAAATAGAATTATAAATATAATAAAAATCACAAGGAAAAAATCATAATATTTTACAAAATTTTCTAAAAATTAATATTTAATATTTTATTATAATAAAAATAGATATAAATTAAATTATAAAATATGATTTAATTTGACTGAGATATATGTATTAAATTAAAATGAAAGTGTATTTAATTTTGAGTATCCATTTAAGATAAAACTCAATCACGTGCATTTTAATAGGAGAAAAAAAATAGAATTATCCAAAACTTATATATTTAAAACAAATTAGTAAAGAAGATGTACAAATGTTATTTGTTCCTAACATACCCCAAATATCATAATATAGTTATATATTTCATAAACAAATAAAAAGTAAATTTTATTTTTATTACATATCAAAATTAAAGTTTATTTTTATTACATAGCCCCTTAATACTGAACAGAAAACAAAATAAAATTTCACATGCACCATATTAGATAGGTTTCTATTTCATTAGTGATACTTCTACTTTCTCTAAATCTGACATATGCTTTTATGTAAAATATAACATCATATATAAGTTGAACACAAAACAAGGTAAACTAAACATACAAAAGAGCATGTAAAAATTAATAAATAATATAATATATCTAATATGAATATATTTTCCAAGTGTAAGGATTTATATATGGTTTTCCATGTGATAAATTTTATATTCATAAACAATACTGATAACTTATAAAAAACTGTATAGATCTTAGATATTGAGGCTAATACCTGATGTATTAAATAGGATATTGAGTTTTTATTACAACTTATTTATTAAGTCTGTTTTACTTTAGGGTTATTCTCACGCTACTCATAGCCAACACTACATCAAATAGTTTCATTTAGTTATCTTTTTAGAACAATTAACAAAATCTTTATCGACCTCTCATCACATGTTATTTTAGTCTATATGATTTTGATTCATATTAAGGTATGGATACCTCGTACCATATTCATAAATTCATACAAAATTACCACATGACACATTTCATTCCGATAATAAATTTATTCTCAACAGAAACTATACCGTGTCACACCCATTTTAATGCTCATTGTTCTCAAATCAGATCATATTCATCATTATTTAATAATTCATGCTTGAAATTCACTTTCAAATTTTGGTTAGCGAATTAGATTCAGAAAGCAATCCAAAGTCTGGGACTGATCTGTTTAATGCGCAGAAATCCACTCAACAAAATTGTCCCATTCGTTTAGCAAAGAATAATTCGCTTAATGAATTTTAATCCAAATCCATCCTAATTTTTTGAACTAAATCCGTTTAACAAATTTAATTATACCCAATAAATTTTATGTAAAAAAAATTATACATAGATTATAACTCACTATCCAAATTAAAGATTCTTAAACAAAGTTTATATCCTTTATTGATTCAAAATCTACTGTTAACACATTATTCCACAAAAAGTTTGGGTTTAAGATGGTTTCATACACAGTAAGTTCCATTCCAACACAGTTTCATTCATTCATAAGCATGTCAAATTTCAGTATCATCCTCATATTCACAATCCAATACATATAACACACAATACATCATCAACCCAGATTATTTCACACACCTTCAAGTTCTTTATTTCAAAGAATGCAAAATCTCAACTCATGATAATACCAAATATTTAAAGGAACATTTTAAGGGGAACAAACTCCCAAATTAAACACTAGCACCTCAATCTCAAACCTTCAAAGTTTGAAATGATCAAATAAAAAATAAATTCATCACTGACTTAATCATATATTGAAAATTTTTACATAATCATAGAAATTAACTAACTTTCATTATCTTAATGTTTCTTTCAAATAATAACACACTACATAGAACCAATTACGTCCAGAAATTTGAAGATAAAAAAGAAAATAGAAAAAAATTAATGTGTTTTACTGATGAAAATAAAGAAGAAAAAAAAAGAAATATAAAAAAAACAAAGAAAAAAAAAACATGTTTAAATAAATAAAAAAGAAAAATCAAATCAGATTGATATATGATAAAAAGTAACATCTTATAATAATATACCAACAAAATTATTATTATTATTGATTAAAAAAAGGAATAATATAAATAATAATTTTATTTTTGAAAATAAATTTTAATTTGAATACATGTTTAAATCATAGAGTTGAGGGTAGTAGTAAAAAACAAAAGAATGATTAGTGTGTGAAGAGAAAAAAAAAAAAAAGGAGGGACCCACTGTTCACTTACTCACTCTCTGTGGTTGGACGGAAGAATTGGCTGCGCAGTGCAGAGAGGGAGGGAGGGACGGAGGGTGCGTCAAATCAAGGGAGCTTTGGTTTGTGAGTATGATGATCATCATGATAATGAGTACCTCCAATGTCTTTTTCTTTCTCCCTCTACCTCTCAACTTTCATATCTCTCTAATCTCACTTTCATTCTATTATATACTAATATTACCCAATATTATCCCAGGGTGAAATTCCACAATCTACTTAGTAAAAAATTTTAATATTAAAATTTAATCATAATTCTCTAAATTTAATCACTTAAAATTCACTTTAATCTATCAGTTTCAAATCTAAATCTATATTTTTAAATTTTAAATTCAATATAATTAATTAAATTTGAATTGAACAATTTCTTAAATCTTAAAAATTTTAAATCATAATTTATTAAAATTTTAATTTGGATTAAACTAATTTAGATTAGAGTGAACAAATTTAAAACCTATTCATCTATATTAAAATATATTAAGTTAAGATATATTAATGAAATGATGATAAAATGGATTAAATCGAGTTTAGATTTAAATTTTAAATAAATCAAAATAAGGTTAAATTCGAGTTTGGAAAAAACTTGATAAAAAACGATCTAAATCCAAGTTAGAGTGGATGACATTTTAATTAACCTGAGTCTTAATAATATATTTATTCTATTCAATGTCATTTATTTATATATATATATATATATATATCGTATAATACATGTCTACTTAACTATAAACGACTTTACGGTTATTATTAGAATGAATATTTATATGTAGTTTTTAATTTATTTTTTATTTGTGTATAAGTGGTACTTAATCCACATTTGAATCACATCACATTTTTAAGTTATGAATATATTTATTAAAGACTATAATTTAACTCTTCAATTTTAATTAATTAATTTATTTTAAATTAAAAAAGTTTAGATTATTTTTATACATAGACATTTTTAGCATGAAAAAAATTGTAGATATGTGAAATCAACTTTTTACCATTTTCTTTTAAAAATCACTATTTTTTACTACTTATGATATGACATATTTCTTATAAATTTTTTTTCCTTAAGTTTAAAAATGAATGAATTATATGAACAAATAATATCACAGATATATAAAATTTAATAATTAAAAAATAAAATAAAAAATACATAATATGTAAATACAAATTTTGATAATTTTATACTCAGACATAAAATAAAATATTGTATTATGCATAAATATAAATGAAAAAGTTAGAGAAACTATATTATTTGTCTAAAATTATCATTACTTTATAATTATAACAGTTTTCTTAATTTAGATATTATATTATATTATACACTCTGTCATCCCTGTATAAGGGTATATTGAAATTTAAATAACATTTATAATTTTTTAAAACCAATATTATTAATAATAAATATTTATTTCAATAAATTAAAAATTAAAATACAATAATTTTACAAAGAAAAAAAATATAAAATAGAAATTTTAATCAAGACATATCAAAATTATTAATATGGTATTTTAAAATTTAACAATTAAGACTAACTTAAACATTATTAAGATTATATTAATAGTAATCTGAAAAGATATATTTATTTTAATAAAATCCAGTAAATTAAAAATAATTGAAATTATATTTAAATAAAAGTATTTAAAAAATAATTTAATGCAAAAAAAATAATTTCTGTATTAAAAATAAAAAATTTGAATTAATATATTACATTTTAACTTTTTTTTTTCAAGACATTAATTAATAGTGATAATAAAATTTTTAATAACTATGTTTAAGAAATTGAACAAGAAAATAAAATATTTTTAATCAAATATATCATTTAACACACTCTTAACATGATTTCAATACTTTCTATCATAATTTTTAATATTTATCCAATTTATTAATTATTAAAAATATTAAAAATTAGATAAAGGTTAAGTTTGGGTAAAGTTTGTTATAAGCACTGATATCTATATCCACACTCTTAATATTAAAAAATATACATATAATCTACATTTTATATCAATTTTTAAAATCTTATTTTTAACATTTAATTATAATTTTAGTTATAACAGTTCTATATTGTGATTTTTATTCAGATATATTTAAAATCAAACAGAGATATTTATTTTTAACATTAACAATTGTATTATTATTATTTTTGTGTATGCATAATTTTTAATTAACAAGAAAAAAACCTTGGTTAAAGAAATATGATGATATATATATAAAATAGTAAAATGAAAATAAAAAAGAAAAAGCATTAGAAGGAAGCAATATACAGTAGAGTCTGGGTCTGCAAAGCAAAGCAACATCTGATGGACGTTTTGATTCTCGCGGGCTCCCTCACGTTCTTCTGCTGAGTAAAAAGCAAGTCACACACTCACTCACACAGAAGAGAGAGAGAGAGAGAGAGAGAGAGAGAGAGAAAGCAAAAGAGGAAAGAGATATCCCAAAAGAAAGAAGAGGAGAGAGAAATAGAAAGACAGAGAAAAGATTGGTTTGGTGTTGGGTTGTGTTGTTGTATTGTGATATGTTTACAAGTCCAGTCTAGTCTAGTCTTATTCCTAGCACCAACCTTTCTTTCATCTCAACTTCCCTTTCTCATTTCTCTTTTCTCATTCCTCATTTCTCATTTCTCATACACCATGCTCATCTTTCTCATCTTCTTCCTCTCTCTCTCTTCTGCTTCACAGCCTCGCAACCCCGAAGGTAACTAACCATGCTTATCATATTCTTTGAGCTTTTCTTAATTCATCTTTATTAATACTAACATCAATGAATTGCAGTCGAGGCTTTGATGAACATAAAAGCATCTCTTAATGATCCACACGGCGTGTTGAACAACTGGGATGAATACTCCGTCGACGCTTGCAGTTGGGCCATGATCACCTGCTCTTCTGATTACCTTGTCATAGGCCTGTTAGTACTAAACACTTCCTTTCTCTCACTTTTTTTTTTTTTTTCTCTTTTCCTGCATTTCCTTTCTCATTTTCATTTTTCTATCTGCAGAGGAGCGCCTAGCCAATCTCTCTCTGGAACTTTGTCTCCAGCAATCGGAAATCTGTCAAATCTTCGACAAGTGTTAGAACCTTCCCCTCTTTGCAACCTCTTTATCTTCTCCCTTTTTTTTGTCGTATTTTAGTATTTGTTTATGTCTGTAATCGGGTCATATACTGCTAGAAGGATGGCTGGCATGATTCTCATTTCATGCAATTTTTTAGATTTTTTGTTGTGTTTTATGGGGGTTGGAGTGTTCTAAAAGAGGTTTGGTGGTTGAATGCAGATTACTGCAGAACAACAATATCTCAGGCAATATACCACCGGAACTTGGAGCCCTTAACAAGCTTCAGACATTAGACCTTTCCAATAACCGATTCTCAGGGGCGATTCCTGCATCTCTTAGTCAATTGAATAGTCTCCAGTACCTGTGAGTAATTATTGTTTCCTTGATTGTAGTCCTCTTTTGCTAAATAAAGTGCGGGGAATTATTTAAGCAACAATTGACTAATGCCCACTATCTGTTCTTTAGTTGTTGACTTTTTTTTTTTTGTTGAGGTGTAAAGTTTATTATTTTATTTAGTGTGTTTTGAGATTCTCATGCTTCTTTTTTGGATTCAAATCTTGTTGTGTAAATTATGTAATGCAATTAATTGATTTACTGTTTCTTTGTCGAAAACGGGAGCAGGAGACTCAACAATAATAATTTGTCCGGATCCTTTCCCGAGTCACTGGCAAAAACCCCACAGCTTGCTTTCTTGTGAGTGTAGTTATATCATTGCTAGTTTAGTTCCCTCTTCTCACACGTCAGTGTCTTGAAAATCGTAACAACCTGCCACTTGTTTCATTTCTTACTATTTGTCAATTTCTTTGCTGAAACTCTGATATGCTAAATCTATGCAGGGACTTGTCATATAACAATCTCAGTGGACCATTGCCCAAGTTCCCAGCCAGGTCATTCAAGTATGCTTTCTCTTTATTTGTCTTGTGTTTGTTTTGTGGACACGGTAGATAGTGTAATATCATTTCGAAGTGTCAACTGCGCTTTTGTCCTGATTCACTGTTACTTCTGTTTGTGTAGTATTGTGGGGAACCCATTAGTTTGTGGGAGCAGCACTACTGAAGGTTGCTCTGGGTCCGCAACCCTCATACCAATTTCCTTCTCACAAGTGTCATCAGAAGGTACGTCCTTTTACCTCCCACCTTCTCCATTTCTCGTATTTTCTTTGCACAACGTTTTTATTATGAATATCATTTCTGTTTATAGGAAAACACAAGTCCAAAAGACTAGCAATAGCACTTGGGATCAGTCTTAGTTGTGCTTCTCTCATCCTCCTGCTTTTTGGGCTATTTTGGTATAGGAAGAAACGACAGCACGGAGCCATCCTGTATATCAGTGGTGTGTAGTACTGCGACTGAGGTTCTTAGATTGTATGGTACTGGATTGGTATTAGTATTTATGGCTTTGGCATTGTTGCAGATTATAAGGAAGAGGGAGTTCTTAGCTTGGGGAATCTAAAGAATTTCACTTTCAGAGAGCTTCAACATGCAACGGATAATTTTAGCTCCAAGAACATACTTGGTGCTGGAGGCTTTGGCAATGTCTATAGGGGGAAGCTTGGAGATGGCACAATGGTGGCGGTGAAAAGGCTGAAAGATGTAAATGGCAGTGCTGGCGAATCACAGTTCCAAACAGAGTTGGAGATGATCAGCTTGGCAGTTCATCGCAATTTACTTCGCTTAATTGGATATTGTGCTTCTCCTAATGAGAAACTTTTGGTTTATCCTTATATGTCTAATGGCAGTGTGGCGTCCAGGCTTAGAGGTTGGTTATTCTGTCCATGCCAGTGCTTTTTCTTGTGATCATATAATATGATATATTTTATTTAGTGCAATGTTCTCTACTGTCATTGTGCCTGGACCCTGTTTTAATCTTGCGATCTGCTGTTGTCATGTTTTGGCTTTCGTACTTACATGGTTGAAGGGCCTTCATGTTGATTCCAAATTGTAATAGAATATGGCTTGAGACATCGAACATTATTTCTTTTTCTTTTGTTTTTGTAAAGCAATTTGCAATGCCTAGTGTTAAAACATGTAATCATGTATTCATGCTTACAATTTCCCATTGGTGTTCGTAATCTTTGGGCATTCTATCAAATAAACTTTGCCAAATTGTTATAATTTTGAATAATAGGAGGTTAGAAATTATCTGAATAGTCAGATAATCAAGAGGTACACCTACAAACAGTAGTTTGTAACTGATACCCTAGTCATTACTTGGTTAAATTTAAACTTTGATTGGATTACTTCTTGTCAGGTTTTCAGAAATGTTTATCCTAGGCATCGAATCCCTACTTCTGTTATTATGATAGATTCAATAGTATTTGTTTCTTTGTGGCTACTAGCAAGAGTAGCTATAAAACCAATGGAGTTTGCATTTAAATAGCACAAGAAATGAAGTGTGGGAAGTTTTTTCTTAACTTCCTTTAAATACCTTAAAGTTTTTCTTTATTACTAGGGACCATTTAGATATTGACTTAGTACTTTTGCTTTCTTTGCGGTTTAATTTCATGTATGTTTCATGATAGGCAAACCAGCTTTAGATTGGAACACTAGAAAAAGGATAGCAATTGGAGCTGCCAGAGGCCTTCTGTATTTGCATGAACAATGTGATCCAAAGATAATACACAGAGATGTCAAGGCCGCCAATGTGCTTCTGGATGACTATTGTGAGGCTGTTGTTGGAGATTTTGGCCTTGCAAAGCTCCTTGACCATGCTGATTCCCATGTGACCACTGCTGTCCGTGGCACTGTTGGACACATTGCACCAGAGTACCTCTCCACCGGCCAATCATCTGAAAAAACAGATGTATTTGGATTTGGCATTCTCTTGTTAGAGCTCATAACCGGAATGACAGCACTCGAGTTTGGGAAAACGGTGAATCAAAAAGGTGCTATGCTAGAGTGGGTAAGTCTATCTATCCTCTGCAAATTAAGCAAAACATTCAAAGCATTTTAAAATATTTGACGTGATAATCTGGTAGTCTAATATCGTTTATCTTATTCAATACATCAGGAGTTCCTCATGCACAATTTTATATGAACGTGATCTTTTTAATAATTTGTTCTGATCTGAACTGGGCTATAGCTTCTACAAAGTGTCTTTATTATTTATGCATTTGTTTTAATGTATTCAATGCTAGTATGGAAAAGGGGAAAGGAAAATTAGTTCTTTAAATTTGTAGATTTTGTTTTCTGATATGACTAGCAACTGTGTGAGAAAAAACCATTGTCTATACCTCTGTCGTCTGGTATGTGCAATTGTATTAGACCTGACAGTTTTAACTAATTGCTCTTAATAACTCAAAAACATGGTTAGTTATGTGTCGCTGTGGCTGGTCCAATATATTAGTTATTGCTGTTGAGCAGTGGATGACTTCTGTTGCTGCAGTTACTAAATTACAATAGGGACTTTTCTATCTACAGCTGATGAAGGATGATGCTTTTTTTTCTTAATATTTAGTATGATATTAATGGAATATACAGTGAATATAGTTCGTTGCTACCTGTAAAGCAAATCCCCCGGTCCC